>JAAAKB020088854.1:0-13303 GCA_010014835.2 Apostichopus leukothele | reverse complement strand
GTCTGTCACAAAGTGTACACCTTGTGTTGGGGGGGGGGGGGGGGGGGGGGGGGGGGGGGGGGGGGGGGTGGGGAGGGTGTGAACACTAATGGCTGATTCTTGTCATTTTTCTCCATAGACAAGGCTGACCTTAGAAATGAATCCTTGATTTAGTCATGTTGTGATGTATCAGTTTCCCTGCCGTGTATTTGAGTTGTTCATTACGCATTCTATAAATGTCTAAGCATTCTTCATCAGTACGTTTATACTGCCAGTGCCTCAATTGCTATATTTTCTGTTTAGGTAATTGAATATGATCGGAAACTGATCAGTGATCCCAGAGTGAACATTCGGCAAAGAGAGGAGTGGAATATTGATCCTGCACCTATCTCACCGTACGGGGATGAAGTCTTTGGATACCAAGTGATAGCCCACAGCCTCAAGCAAGTCTTCCCAACAGCCCTTATTGCACCAGGTAAATTTGACTTGCTTTAAATTGAAAACAGCTCAGGGAATTAGTTATTGTATGGCAAGGCAAAATTACCAAATTGATACACACCAAAGAAGAATTTTCATTATCTTATAATAAACAGATCAATAAACATAAAAAATGCTGATGTAAATTATTCCCTGTAATTCATTATCAGTTGAAAGACCCAACTGGATATAGTCCTTACAGCTTGGTTACATGTTTATGTAACAATTCTGAGCAGAAAATTACAATATGAAAGAGTTTATGATATCAATGTGTGTCCATATTTGAATAACTATTGTTGATACAAGTGTGGATCCATTATTCTGTAACTAAAATGAATTGAATGTTGTCTTCAAATGAGCAAGATAGACTCAAGTATGTTCAAAATACTAAAATTTAGATTTTATAAGCTTTAAAAGATAAACCATGAAACTAATACCCAGACTAACTGCTCTAGTTTTATAACTGTTGTCTTATGTTGCCTAGCAACAATAAGTTATCACTGGATTAACCTGCTACACTTCTGAATATAAGTATTGGCCCCAAATTTTTCACAGTAGCCATGATCCTCCGTCACGGTAGCCGTGACCCACCCTGTCACGGTAGCCGTGATCCTCCGTCACGGCAGCCATGACCCTCCCTGTCACGGCAGCCGTGACCCACCCTCCGTCACGGTAGCCGTGACCCTCCCTGTCACGGTAGTCGTGCCACAATAACCATTACACACTGAATGAATATTAATGCATGTTAGTTAAAAGGGTGTTGGTGTTCCTTTTTTCACCATTAAATAACACTTATTGTTTCAAACTCAGGTATGTCCATAGGAAACACGGATACAAAGTTTTACTGGAATATGACCAAACAGATATACCGTGTTTGTCCAACGTTTATGCTACCGAGTGATCTTCAGCGTTACCATGGCATCAACGAAAGAATCAGCCTTATAAATCTCCAAGAGACAATTAATTTTTACTATCATGTTATGGTGAATGCTGATGTAGCTACAACTATGCCTAAACATAGCCATGTAGAAGAATTATAATCAATAATAATGCAGGCAGTGTGTGCAATGCCATGTCTCAAACCACACAACATTAGTAAATAAGTACAAAATACAACTAAGATTGTTGCTTTTAGGACTGTTTATTTCTGTACAAAAATACTTGAAAAAAAGCAAATGGTTGTTAGACAAACTCAGGCATTTAGACTTCTAGGGTTTCACACTTGTATCCTGGAAGTATAGCCTACTGTACAGTTTGTACCTAGTTCCAATTATTCTGAGGACAGCCACTTCAGTTGCACCAAGTACACCATAAAATGGGGTTCATGTGTTAAAGATCAATTCAGATAATTTTTGGTTTCGAGGATAATCGTAACCTTTGTAATCATGATGGCGTATGAGTTTGTGATGCCAAGCTTGTAAACACGATATCTCAAGAAGGGAAGGTTAGACCAATTTCATGTTGGTGTGTAGATGTACCATATTAAGTACAAGAAGCCTATTGTTTTTTATGGAGGTCATTTGGGGTCAAATTGTGAAAACCTTGTAAACATGTTATCTCAAGAAGGGAAGCTTGGGCAGATCTCATGTTTGGGTGTGTATAAATACCACAGTGGAGGTCAAAGGTCATTTGGGGTCACCAGGGGTTAATTTGTGCTAACCTTGTAAACATGATATCTCAAGAAGGGAAGCTTGGGCAGACCTCATGTTTGGTGTGTAGAAGTACCACATTGAGTACAAGATGCCTATTGTTTTGGTGGATGTCAACGGTCATTTGGTGTCAAATTGTGGAACACATGTCATCACCATTGATAGATTCCTTTTGCCTCTGTCAAGGAATAAAAAATTAGGTAAGAAATACAATTAACTAGAGATATACGAAGTACACTTGTGTTGTACCGGATAAAAATATTTACAAGTTAAAATGTTTGCTGTGTGCTACCTGAGATCTAGAAGAATATAATCGTTAAGTAGAACAAAGAATATCTTGTTGAGTGTGCCTAATGCTCTGTTATGGTTATATCTTTTGGCTACAATGGCATTAACACTGAAATGGCAAGAGTCATACTATTATTGTGGAAAACTTTGGCGAGTAGAAAATACAAGAACAACAACTTTAAAATGCTTTTAAACTAGTGAGCAATTTTTATACTATAAATACATATATGATAAATACCAATGCAGCAGCAGATGTTGTGTATAATGGAAAAGTACAACTGGAGTTTGGAGATCTTCCCTTCAGTTATTCTAAAGGATGGGTAGGGGGGGGGGGATGCATTTTGCTCCTCTGTAACCCCTTGGGTATGACAGAACCTCTTGTCCTTTTACAGTGCTGAGTAGAAATATGAATTTAATCATTTTTGGTCTTTTTTGGTCTACCGCCTCCTGTGTGACCTTGTTTCCAAAGGTCGATGCCATGATACTTTTTGAGATGAGTTTTCAAACTAACTTTGTGTGTGAAACACTTAGAGCAGTGATCACATTTATATGGTTGTTCACCAGTGTGCTGCCTCATGTGGTTAATCATGTTTGTCCGCTGGGCAAAACTACGGTAGCAGATGTTACATTTGTGTGGCAGTTCAGCTCGATGGATTGCTTCATGTTTACGGAGCTGATGGGAGGATGCAAGTTGCTTACCACATATAGGACATTTCACTTGCCAGTTTTTACCACTGTGATGTCTTGTCATGTGCTTTCTCATAGACTTCTCAAAAACTTCCTTTTCGCAAAGAGAACATTTGACTTTTTTTACTGGTTTACTCTTGCAATGTACTATCTGGTAATGGCGGCGATAAGTGGTGAGTGAGGTCACTATGCCACAGTCTTCACATAGTATATCTCTGCTAGTCCTTTCACACCTGTGCCGACCGGATAGTTTGAACATTCCCACTTTCAAATTGCATTTTGGACATTTAATGGTAATATATGTGTATTTTCTAATGAAAGGTAATAAAGTGTTAGTTTCTAGGAAAAGACTCTCTTGTGAAATTTTGTTGTCCAATTCTTTAACAATATGCTTGTCACTTTGGAACTTTTTGGTTTGTAACCCCTGGTTGGTAGTATTGACATCAGATGGAGTAATTGTTATGGAGATATTACCAACACTGTCAATCTTATTGGTTGTTTGGGTAGCAGAGGCACTTTCTGGTTGTTTCAGATTGGTTGGTTTGGTAACAGGAACACCGTCTATAAGCTTCTGATTGGTTGCTTGCATATCAAGGAAACTGTCTGGAAGCTTCTGATTGGTTGCTTGCATATCAGAGAAACTGTCTGGAAGCTTCTGATTGGTTGTTTGCATATCAGAGGAGCTGTCTGCTTCCTTCTGATTGACTTGTTGAATGTCTAGTGGCACTTGACTGACTAACTGCATGTCAACACTGTTAGAATGTGAATCAGACCAATTAGGTTGCTCCACACAGCCTTGTTTTGAATACGCTTCAGCTGTGCTGTTAACTTGATTGTGATTGGTTGCTTGAGTGCATGATACACTATCTACTTCCATAGGAATAGTTTTTGTCCCACTTAGAGTTCCTGATTCATTTTCCTTACCAGCATATTCTGAGGCAGAACTTTTGCTTACAGCAACTCCATTTGCTTGTTTCTTATTACTGATTTCAAATGTTTGTGTAACCGAGCCTTCCATATCCTCATCAGTCAAACCTGTAGTAAAAGTTACATCATTTCCCAGAACAAAATCAAGCAAAACTGATTGTGAATTGGGCAGCTTCTCGTTAGAAAGTGTATCATATAGTGGACCAACAACCTTCTTGTGTTTTTTGATCAGGTGATGGCATATGGAACGAGGGGATGTTGTATTATAATTGCAGAGCTTACATTGGTAAGTCTTCACCATTGCTCTCCATGCCACTGAGTCCCTGTGGAGGAAACAATAAATAGTTTTAGCTTTTGTAATGTTGATATGGTTGCTCTAGAGGTCATCCCTATCAATTCAAGGAGATTGAAAGTAGCTTGAAGTAGCTTGAAAAGAGAGTGACATATGAAAATTGGCCACTAATATCGGCAATATAAAATAGTTCAATGCTGTATGGCATATTACCTCAATTTCCTCTTAAAGGGCATGGAAGCACACCAAGAAGACACTGCTTACTTGCTGTTCATGCTGATGTACTGAAGTGTACAGAAATGGCAATGATGTAACTAGTTCAACAATATATAATATATAAAAATCCAAAAAGTTTACAACTAATCTTGACTTGAACTAAAAATACTATTTACACGAACAGTAGATTATGCTTCATTACATTTACTTTCAAAGTAATAGCTATATTAGCTATATTAACTATATTAGCTAATGTTCAATGTTTATAGCACAGAAGAGTAACAGATTTCCCAAGGATTGACAAATCCTCGACATTAATATAACAAGTTAATTGTATATGCTGTGCTCAAGGGTATGCAATAGAAATGCAACCAGTTGCCTTACAGTTGCTTGAAAGAAGCCTCAATCAATTGAAATTGTTAACCTTTCATTGGTGCTTACCCTTCCTTCTTCTCTCTTGGTCCTTTAGTGAAACCTTCTAACCTCTGTATCTCTCTCAAATTGTAAATCCTGTAGGGCCTCTCAAGTGGTGGTGTTTCCTTTCTCTCCTTTGTGGTTTTTCTTATCCTATTCTGGGCTGGTCTGGCAAAAGTCTTCTTGGGTTGACCTTTAGTGCTTTGGTCAGCTCTAATGTTTACTGCTTTTCTTACATTCTTTGTTAAACCCTGTTTGGATTTTAAATCCTTCTTTTTCTTTGATCCACCTAACTTTACAAGATATGCCTTTCTCTGGACTTCAGTTGGTGATACCTTTAATCCTTCTTTTGGCTTTATTTTGGCCATTTTTGCGAGGAATACCTCTCTCTTTAATTCAGGTGTTGTCTTGTGAGTATAGGTGTTCTGGAGGAGTATTGGGCCATGGCAGGATGTCTGCTTGGTGGGATCGCTCTGTGATCTAAATATTAAACATGAAAATAGAAACATTGTTTTAAGTGCCTACCATTAACAGCATACTATATAGTACCAGATAATGTTGAAACATTGTTTTAAGTGCCTACCATTAACAGCGAACTATAGAAACATTGTTATAAGTGCCTACATTAACAGCAAACTATAGTACCAGATAATGTTGAAAGAACAACTATTGTGAGTAGCTTAGACCAGCCTTTTGGTGAATATCATTTTATTTAAATAGAAGCAGATGTATTTTGTATATCTTCAATCAATGACACAATGACTGAAAAATTGAGTGACTGACTGAAAAACCGTGACTGACTGAATGACATACAATGGTGCATATAGGTTGCAAACAGTGAACAACAACAGTTACCACTCACAGTATCATATTGGCAAAGAGATGCAAATCTTGTGTGAAATATAAAAGGAGGAACATTAAACAGGAAAGAAACAAACATCAAATTATAATTCTTTTGGATTGGTTTATTTGGGCTACAAGGTCACACTCCTGATAGATCCAGTCTTGGTATGAAGACAGAGTCCTATTGACAGTTGAATTAATCTCCGCCTACAAATGTGTCAACAGATGATTCCAAAATATTGAAGATGGTAGGAGATAGGTCTACTAACGTTTGTAGTCAATGGTTGACTGATGTCAAAGAATGAATGTGTTTTTAACATGATTTCCACAGAAAGAAACTGTTGATAATGTATTACCTGACATGTGGCATACCTAATAATTATAACCTGTGGACCGGTGTTGGTTCCTATGGTTACAAAGGTATAAGATTTATACCTTGTAAAACAGGTTTGGAAAACATTTTTTGGGACTTGCTCACATTTGGATAATATTTTCCCAAAACAATATTTTTCAATTTTCAAGTAATTAGTTTTAGTCAGTTATTCTCAGTTAAATTCCAACAGAGAGATTGTAAACCCTGCTCATCAACCATACCACTCAGTACTTAATGTGTCAGTCATACCACTCAGTGCTTAATGTGTCAGTCATACCACTCACTACTTAATGTGTCAGTCGTACCACTCAGTACTTAATGTGTCAGTCATACCACTCAGTACTTAATGTGTCAGTCATACCACTCAGTACTTAATGTTTCAGTTGGTCAAAGATTTCATGGTGTCTGCACAGCAACAACTTTCAGTCTGCAGTATTGAAAACCATAATAATTCAGAGTGCAACCATAGTATGGGTCAGACATGTTAACTTCCTACCTGATTGCTGGTTGGTTGTTCTGTTCAGTATTATGGGGTAGTACAATAGGTGAAGGGATGACTGTGTATAATCCAGGAGCACAGCTGTAGAGGAGAACAGCAAAACAAAATATATCCAACACTAGTATAATAATATATGCAAATGACTTAATGAATCTTAGCCAGGATGACTTTAAGCATGATATAGTCAATATTGTCCAGTAAACACATAAACATTTGACTGCAGGTCTGACTGCAGGTCATCCACCTAATACTGAGGCTCTAATGTCCAATCTTATCTAACATAGAAACATTTGACTGCAAGACATCCATCAGATAAAGCGGCTGTAAAAAAGTTTAAATATCAGGTCATATGGTCTATGAGTCCCTTTAAAGACAGAGTTGTGACATGACAGCCCCTACATATCAGGTCATTTGGTTTATGAGTCCTTTACGGGATCACGTACATACAGTACCCAATAAACTCAGGATCACGTACACACTCAAACTCAGGATCACGTACATACTCAATAAACTCAGGATCACATACATACTCAATAAACTCAGGATCACGTACATACTCAATAAACTCAGGATCACGTACATACTCAATAAACTCAGGATCACGTATATACCCAATAAACTCAGGATCACGTATATACCCAATAAACTCGGGATCACGTAAATACTCAATAAACTCAGGATTATGTACATACTCATCAAACTCAATGCAATTGGTGGACAAACAGAAGAACACATGAAGAAACAAATAAGGTCGCCAAACATCAGCATATTCCCTCAATTGAGATAATGTCCATCTGGCAACAATTCATATATTAATACCCTTTATGGCAAAAACTTGACTAAAATTCTGTAATGATGTTTCTCACCTCCAAGGTAGGGTTAGCACTTTACAAGGAGTTACAGTATTCCCATTGTTGTTGGTAGTCATCATCTGCACTGCTCCAGGGCTGGAACTGATGGATACAGCCTCACCATTACTGGAATCATGTGACTGTCCAAGCCTATCAGTGGAGGCCACAACTGGTCTTACTGGAGCACTCATTATTTGTGTTGGAGGATTGATGGCTGCATTTACTGGAGTTGTGATCACAGATTGATTTACACTGCTTGTACTTGGTGGTGGTTCCTTTGTACTTCCTGGAGGTTTACTTGTATCAACTGGCCTGAGGACGATTAACATCAAAATATTGTACTATAAACAGGTTAGGGGGTCTTGGCTTTGGGCAAAGTTCAATTCAATGACCCCAAACTGATGTGTGTCATTCTTTCACCAACTGAAATTTAAGAATATCTGGACATCAGAAATTAAACCTGGACTTGAAACTGACACTCTATCATCTTACAACGGGAAAGAAGCTCATTAAGTAAAAATTTCAGATCAAATTTAATATTCAATAAATTTTACATTTCAAGCAAACCTGAATACAATAAGTGTCACCAAACAATGCCTAACTTTCTACTCAACTACCTCATCATCTGTGATTCAATTAACTGATCACTGATGTGAGAAGGAAGAAGAAGCACTACCTATACCTGGAATATTGTCCTTGTAGGTTAGCTACAGTCAGTGGCTGATTAGAAGGACTACTGGCAAACCTACAGAATAATTAAATATAAGAAAGAAATGACTCAGTTAGGGAAACATTATTAATATTATTATTATTATTATAGATATATTAGCAAATTTAGCTGGACTTAATTTGCGTGTGATTTAAATGCTGATTGTATACCAGTATCATTAACCTGCTACCTATTACTAGCTGATAAGTGGGTAGAGGTTGGATGAAAGATGGTTGATTCTGGACACTTTTTGGCTCAATTGTTACAGATTTTGCATCTTGTGACATAGCTAAATGCTTTCTGGTAGAATCGTTGGTACCATCTTTGGCATTTGTTGCAGTTGCAGTCAAAATTCTCTCCACAGATTTGAAAGAAACAGTCAAATAGAGCAACAACGGATCCCCAAAACTGTTGCTATGGAAACATTGGCTTAAAAGATTGAGGAGGGTTAGAGAGGAGAGATGGACTGGAAGGCAAATAAACCAAACAAGTTCTTTTATGAAACATCTTGTGAGCAGTATTATCAGAAAGTGTTGTTAGTTTCATCACTACACTATTGCCACCAGTCAATCTTCATGCTCATGAAGTAGTCATTCTTTGGGTTTACATTCCAATCAATTGATTGATCTGTTATTTCACTCTTATGGGTTCACAATCAACTAAATGCTCTAAATATTTCACTTCAACAGGGTCAGAATCAATTGAATGAATTTGTATTTTAATTGACTGTATTCAAAATCAATTGAACAATCTCCTTATTTCAATTTAATATGTTCAATATGATTAGAGTGATCAAATTACAATACAATGGGTTCACAAGTAATGGAATTATATCCTTATATCAATCTAATGAGTTCACAAGCATTTGAATGATCTACTCACATTAAAATACAATCAGTTAACATTTAATTGAATGATCTTATTTCAATCTAAATTTCACAACCACATGAGTAGTGGTCTTGGCTATCTCACCTTTGGACACTATTTCCTGTCTTTTTCATGAAATAAATGACAGGCGCTTTCAGATCACCGGAACTTTGCAGAGGCTTTCTCAACCCAGCAGGTATGCTAAATAAATATCCCTTCTTTGTTTGCCCTCCAATAGTCAACTGAACAGATTTCCTAGATGATGCCACATATGAAACTGTTTCTTTATTCAAGGTTGGTTTTGAAGATTTGATATTCCCAGCTGCTGCTGAAGTAGGTGGAGCAACATCTGACGATGCTCTTGGAGCAGTTAATCCATTAATAGGTGTGACTGGATCACCTCTATGTGCAGCTGAAGGAACAGGTACGTTGACATTAGAATCCTTAATCTGAGTTTGGAGCGGACAAACTGGAAGATTATTTGATCTGCTGAGAGTAGCAGACTTTACAGTGGAACCAGTAGCAGATACTGGTGAGGAGTTAACAACAGATTCATTAACAGTTTGTGGTAAAACAATTGGTTTCCTCACTGCACAACTTAAAGGGGATTCATGGCCTGGTGGAGTACTGTGATTAACATAAGAAGCAGCTACAAAGGTGTTGGACTTAATCTGTGGAGCCACTGTAATGCTTGAAGTCTGTCTTGGTTGTACCATACTCGCAGAGTTTGAGGATTGCTCAGGTAAACCATCTCTGACCGCCAGCTCTGCAGATGGAATTTCAGCTCTGGAAGCATCATTTCTAGACGGCAGAGAGATTGACTTATCATTGGATTCACAGACTACAGCTGAATCCAAGATAACCTCTGGTGCAGCAGTAGTTAATGGATCCATGACTGTTGCTCTTTGGGTATTTGTTGGAGTAAATGGCTCGACTGAGTTAAGTTCTGAGTCTTCCATACATTGTTTTTGAGATTCTGGCACCGGACCTGTTGATACTAAATCTATAATAGGACTTGACTGCAACAGAGATTTTAATGATCCATCAGGGTTAGCAACCATCTCCTCATCAACAAATTTATTGCAATCCACAACAGTTTCTTTTATATCTTCATGATGTGCAGGTGATGGTTCCAATCCAACATTTAATTCATTGTCAGAATCTCTGTTGAGGAAAATGGAACAGATATATAGCGAAATAACACTAGAAATTGAACAAAACACAGATCTGTTTTCTGAAATATGATAAAAAAAGATTTTTGTTTGTTTGCAGTATTGACAAATGACTACAACTGTTAGCAAGAATAGGTGGATCCAGGGGTGGGGAGTGGTGCACCCAACCTCACATCAAGCTTCAACAGTAGTTATTAATTGTATAGTTTGCTTGGGGAAGATGCTAGGTACCAGACCTTCTACTGTACATGAAGAGTCATCTTCTATTACCCCAGGGTCACCCTCCCCCTTTCTAAATACCTAATACCGTCCCTCTTTGGTAGGTCATACCAAACTAAGATGCATATATGAGTCAATTGCTAAATAAATGCTGTTTTTCCTACCCAGAAATTTGAGAGAATGATGCCCCCCCCCCCCCAGTATTTTACAATTTATGAGCAAACATTTAATGAACCTAAGAACTTAATTATAAACCCAATACCACTATTATTGAAAAGCACTTGGTTACCTCGATTTAAAAAATTAACTGAATATATATATTCAGAACAATGTTTATTTAATTAGTTTATGTCTCTGAAATTACTCCATTAGCATAATTTCCATTTGGCTTCCTTTAAATGAGTTATATTTTCATATTAAAGTAGACATGAGTAATTTTCAAGGCACCTTTGCATTTAATTTCACAACCACTTTGGCTTTAATTCAAACCTAAACTAGCTTCTTTTCAGAGAACTGAATTGCAAATGAAGAACAATTGTCACAGGCAATGAATAATTGAATTTGGAAGATTGCAACAATTGTACACATCAAATACATCACACTTAAATAACAATGCAATATATATGCTGATTATACTCTTTCAGAAAGAGAGATTGGAGCCTAAATTACAATTATTTAGTTGACTGTTGAAATATGGCAATAAGAATCACAACTAAAAATGAAATTGCAAGTTGAATTATAATTTTCATTAATTTGTACTAACTTTTCATCAGTCTGTAGCACTCCTTCTACTTGGTTTACAGAAACATGAAACTCAGCAATGCATTCCTCAGAGGTAGCAGCATCATCTCTGTGTTCTTCGTTTTCGGGTGCGAAACAATATTCTCTGAAAAAGTCATTGTCATCTTCACTTTCCCTGTAATGGTGAGAATATCCCCAAAACCAGGTTAGTAATAAGGGACTGGAAGGGCACTAATTTGAACAAGCATATTGGATAAGAAAAATGAGTTGAAGAAATTCTGTCGAGGTTCAGCCTGAAACAAAGTTACTGTGGTACAAGTATTAAATGAATTTAAAATAGTACGTCAATACTAATATTCTATACAAATTCTATGTGAGTGTCATCAATGTATTATATATTCTTACCCTGGTGGTTCTGATTTTTCTTTTTCAACATGAGTATTGGCTTCCATCACGATTTTGATAAGAAAATATGGTTGGGTGACTAAGTTCACTTCTTCAAGGTGTTTTAGTTTGGGCCTCAACCAAAGAACCTTAATCCTAAATGTGCATCCCAGGTCACTTAGATTAAGTTCACACTTTTGTGTAACACACTACAAATGACAAACATGGTGAAGGCTAGGATAGATATCATTCATACTAATCCATGCATGGTCATTTTAGCCATAGGTACCGAAGCTGAAGTTGGTTACGAAAAAGCAAAGAGCAACTGATATAAGTGGGACTTATGATACAGTGAGTCAGTGTAACACATGTAAATGCCTAGTCCTTGGTACAATTGCATAGCACCCTGTTCTGTAAGTAAAAGTCCAGTCAGAGAGAAGTTAGTTTGGTATCGGTATAACGGTGTAACGATAGACCATACCAGTTACCACATTACAGTTTACAGTTTACGTTGTGTTCACATTGTAGGGTATCCGTACTGACAATAACACTACAGACCTATCCTGGGTTTTATGTATACACTATGCATATGATAGTGAATGTCAAAGCAGGTCAAAATAAAGCAACGGCTCCATATATGATGATCCCTGTAGAGTTCAGCTGACTTTCACATACGTAAACGAATATTTCACATTACCAAATGACATGAATGACACGTTAAAATATTCCTGATGCTATAATCTACAATGGTTGTTTAATAAATCTTCTTGTTTGGTATGAGACTTAGTTTGAGCTCAAAAGTCAGAAAAGTAGCTTTCGTATTTGTTACAATACCGAACGAAGCGCAGCGTAACACTAAAAAGTATATCAGTAAGTTAGTAACCATATTTAAACATTTCTAGCATTTTTGTAACAATACCAATCTTATTTCGTAGAGGTGTCGTTGGAATATTTTATGAATACAAAAATGATAACAACATCTCGAATTAAAAATTCGATTTGCGCGGGAGATCTGGAAATCAAAACATCAACAATATCGAGTCCAAAACGTACTTTTAGTAGCTCCTATAAATTATAAAGAATTTTAATATGGCAACTTTCAGCCTCATGTTGTTATCATGTTAAATAAGGAAGGAAAGTGTAACCCGTTTGTAAAAAATAACAATTCTTTTGACGTGTTGCAATAATTAAGTTATTTGGGTAGTTATTGGGTAGACTCTTTGGCCTAGGCCTAATTAGACTAGAAAAAAACGTTTTATTCTTCCTCTAGTCGGAGGCTCAAGCCTATGAAGGGCTCAGCGTTATGATTATTCGCCTTTCCCAGGCATTAGTATGTCATCCGTTTGTTTTGGTCCATTTACAACATTCACTAACGTCCTTGTTTTAAAATTCCCAGGGCCTATAATATAATAAACATGATAAACATTTAATGTTTTTTCTAGTATCCTGTATACACCATTACTGCACTGTTTTTTGGTTTGTCTATGTATATGCGAAATATATTAACTGAACTGATATAGCGAGGTGAGATTCTGTTGATCCAAAATAGGCAATACAAAAGTAAAACAATAGCTTAGGCTTAAAAGGTAACATTAGGCAGACCCGTCAACTCTCCCGGTTTTACCGGGAGACTCCCGGCTTTTACCCGAATCTCCCGGCCTCCCGGTTTCATATTCTATTCTCCCGGTTTTTTAATGTTTCATCACTTGCGACATT
>JAAAKB020088743.1:0-13305 GCA_010014835.2 Apostichopus leukothele | reverse complement strand
GTGCATCCTCAGCGACCGGCTCCTCCGGTCGTTGCCCTTCCTTCTCATTCTACCATCCAAAGTGACAAATTAACGGTATCAAGGTACAAGGTTTCTGACATCTGCTCCCGAAGAGGCCGTATGGTCGTGTCATTTCTTGATATCTGATAATATAAGTGCTATTAAGATGTTCAAGTCTCGCGATGTTGACATAGTGAACCTTCTCATCTTATGGACAACGATATCATGGTATTATATCTGTCAATGAAACGATCTCTAACTGTTAACTATGTAGCTTCTTATGGACAACTTTACCATTGTAAATTGTATCTGCCAATGAAGCGATCTCGTACTGTAAAGTCTGTAGCTTCATATGGACAACTTTACCATTGTATTGTATCTGTCAATGTAGCGATCTCTTACTGTCAACTCAGTATCTTCTTATGGACAGCTTTACCATTGTAAATTGTATCTGTCAATGAAGCGATCTCGTACTGTAAAGTCTGTAGCTTCATATGGACAAATTTACCGTCGAATTGTACTGTATCTTTCAATGAAGCCATCTCTTACTTTAAAGTCTCTACAGCTGTAAGAATGCTGAGATATTAGCCTTAACGTACAGCACTGTAATAATCATCACCAGTAATGGATACTTAAATACAGATATTTCTCAGGATGGGGACTTGCAGGGATGGGAGAGGGTGGCAATGGAGGGGGTGAGTGATGTGGGATGAAGTGGGAGAAGGTGGGCCAGAGGAACGGGTGGGGTATTGAGTAGGAGGTGGATTTTGAAGTCAACATTCTTTGTCGTGACCTTCCGTTTTGAAACTTTATTCTTGTGTGTCTTTTTGCAGATGAATGAAGGTCTAACCACCAGGGCTTATATGGAAGACTATTGCATCTATAGAATCCGAAAGGAGGTACCACTACCAAATTATGACCACGTGAGAGACGATCCAGTTAATGCCGTAGCAGCTAGAATACGAGAAATAGGTGATCAATTTGACAAGTTTTGTAACAAGTATTTCAGTATTAAAAACAGGATCACTTGAGCATGATCTTTCGCCCTCCAATTGTGATATGTCACCGACAAACAAATATTTCATTTGTTCTTTCAGGTTGAGTTTCAAGTTACTATTGTTTTACAAAACTGTCTTGATATTTATGTATTATTTTATTTATACGGCAATCACTCCCAAGGATGAAATTATGCATACTTAGTTTTGAAAATTTTGTGTATTTTTACTTTTAGTTTACTTTTAGTTTTTTACTTTTAGTTTTATCATTTTTGGACCTCAAAAGCTTTGCTTGATAACTGAAGAATAACTGGTCTATGCAGCTAGTAAACTATAGATTATGTAGTCCAGCTAATTGATTGATAAGCTGCTTAACAGATAAAGTCAGGTTAATGATAGGTAACATGCACAGGGTGTAAGTATGTAGTCATGATAGTGTCTGGGACCCAGGTCAACAACCAGTGATAGACTGCACCCTGTAGAGACCAGAGACTGTTCTTTGCTAGTGATTACTCAAAGTTAAGGGCTTCTTCTTCTACTCTCATATGTTGTTTTTATTTTATTATTGATTGCACGCATACTTTATTTTGCTTTGATCCAACAAACCGTCGTATAATCAGAAATTATACTTGAGCTGATAATTATTTGCAAATGCCTTTTAAATTACCTCAAGGAAATACAGATCTATTTATGGTTGAGAAGAAAGTTAAACTGCAGAATCACAGGACTGTTTGTTAAATACAGGTCCAGACAATAATTTAATGCAGTTCTTCTAAGTCACCTCAACCCAGTTCCCGTACCAAACATACTTTAAAAACTTCAGTTTTTCGTTCCTATCTCATGTGTCACTGCAGGTACCCAAATAGAGACTAAGAACCCTGACTTTTTCGCACGAGTCTGTGACCAGCTGAATGTTAATGCTACTACTGCCTACGCCCAGTTCAAGGACCTTGCCGATGAATTATTCAGAGACCAACAAAATGGCCATCAAGGTAAGACATGTATGTTTACAGAAACAAAATTTGAGATGGACTTTGTTACTTTCAAATGTCAACAAGACCCTTTGTTAGATGCTGAGAGAGATGAATGCTTCCTTCTCCACATCACTGCATTGCAAATTTCAGCAGGAAGTTGTTTCAAAATCATTTGAAGAAAAGAATATATAAGCCCATGAATGGAAGATGTTGCTCAAAAGCTTTAGTTCCCTATTGTAATCTTGTTGATTTACCCGTGCAATGTGATACCGTCGTCCGGACGACTGCTTCGATGTTAATTGTCTCTGTATTCACATTTTCATCAGGATGAAACTTTTAAGTGAGAGCGTGGTGGCCGATTGGCTAAGGCGTCGGACTCGTGATCCAAGGATTGCTGGTTCGATTCCTGCCTAGCTCATTACTTGTGTCCTTGGGCAAGATGCTTTATCTCACTTGCCTCTCTCCACCCAGGGGTTAAATGGGTACCTGTGAGGTAACTTCTCATTGGGTGCAGTATATAACTGCTGCCGACTGGAGGGATTGTCTCTGGGACAAGTTATCATTGACCAGGGGTGATATAACG
Organism: Apostichopus leukothele; assembly: GCA_010014835.2. Classification (NCBI taxonomy): domain Eukaryota; kingdom Metazoa; phylum Echinodermata; class Holothuroidea; order Aspidochirotida; family Stichopodidae; genus Apostichopus; species Apostichopus leukothele. Next base: position 10,753 of record JAAAKB020088743.1, on the reverse strand, counting down.
TCTGTAAAGCGCTTTGAGACCTATCCCTGGTATAAAGCGCTATATAAAAAAGCAAATATTATTATTATTATTAAGTAGAAATAATAATTTCCTATATGAATAGTTTGATTTAAACATTATGGAGAAACACCCTAAAAAAATGCATCTTCAGTTGAGATGCATTCACAAAATATTATAAACTTTTGAAAAATTCACAATTTCATAAAAACAAAGTGATATGATGAGGATATATGGTTTTGACCTATTCTGTAGCAGGGTTGTATTACTTGTACGTTACCGTTGGTAAATTTGTGCGTATGAGTTCACCATCATTGAGCAGTACTGCAAACGTAAGAGGAGTCGTTTTACTGTACGACAAGCAACTACAACTTAACCCATTCTAAGATCCTGTCGAGAACATTTTCTGAGGTCTGCAGGGTATCAATGGATTAAATTGCTTTCAAGACGAACCAGTGTAATGTGGCGACGTCTGTTAAAAATATATCTTTAGTGAGGTTGCCTGTGGTATGGAAATTTAAATAGCTGAGTAGGGGGAGCTCTCTTAGAAAACATCATTCATGTTCCGTTGCAGAAATTGTCTACGATCTAGCTATCTATCGTGGCTGGCAGGAAAATGTTTGATTTACTTCACTCCCCAGTTACCCTGTAAACGTTAGTCACAATTTGGAAGTTCAAGTGGCTGTTAAGCTGGTTTAGTGATATGAATATGGAAAAATGCTTTCTCCAGTCAGCAGTTATGCAATTGGACAGTTAAAAAGTGGTGGTTGACCTTTGAAAACAACATCTGTTCTGTTGGTGGAATACCAAAAAGGTCAAAAAGCTGTTGCAAATTTTGCAGTGGAGTTGACCACTGTATTGTTGGAAGTGGCCATGGAGAGGGGATTGTTGGAAGTGGCCATGGAGAGGGGATTGTTGGAAGTGGCCATGGAGAGGGGATTTTCCAAGTGATGGGGAGATATAGTAACATGGAGTGAAAGGTGACCAAATGACCATATATGGGATTGTTGATGTTGGTAACAGTTGTCTCGGCAATCCATGTCATTCAGTTCTGGCCGAGGTGTGCATACCCATAAACGTTGGTTTGGAACTTTGTGCCTCAAGTTATTTGAATCTTTGTGAATGAAATTTCTTTCCATTGTACTACAGGGTGCATTCCAGGAATTTACTTCCCTCCTCGCTTACCTGTCTCCTCACAACCGTAGCACCCATTCTACCGTGCCTATTATGTCCACGGTAACCCTTTAGCACTGTGCGCCCTCTATGACCGGCTCCCCGGTCATTGCCCCTCCTTGTCATCCTACCGTTTTAAGTGCCTACACAGGTTTTTTTCGATCGGAATTTTTCCTTAGGATTTAGTCCTTACGAGTCCAGCAATGGATGAGTTCATGTGCATATTTCAATGGAAGAAATAAGTCTCCACACTTTTTGCCTATATTTCTTGTGTTAATCCCTTGTAGGTGTGTCATGGGGACGAATCGCTGCACTCATCGCCTTTAGTGGTAGGCTGGCACTCCACTGTGCAACACACGATATGGAGAACATGGTACCTAGTGTCATAGGGTGGACGGAGAGGTACCTGGATCGTAACCTTAACATCTGGATGGAGGAACATGATCAGTGGGTAAGTACAGCATCGTCAGCAGGTTGGAGGATGTAAACTGTTTAATGAGAGCTAGAGTAGATGAGGGGGGGCATCAAGGGATGTTGGAGATGGCTTCACCCACAATATGATATGGAACTTTGTGTCTTGAGGTGATTAGTAGTCCAAAAATACTTTTGCGGTGAACATCAATGACCAAGATGCAATTCATGTCTTAGAATTGCATAACCTTTCGTAACACTATAAAGAGCAAACTGCATCGGCCCAGAGAAACCTCGGCTGTTAAAAATGGTGATAAATTTTTCAAAGTAGCTTCTCAATCAGTTTTCTACTGTTGACTGAGAGAAGCTCAGATTGGGGAACATATGTCATTGGAGTTATTATGCTTGCTTATAATAGGGGTTACGTTGGGGCGCAGATCCATGCAAAATCAGTCGTCAAATTAATTTTAGAAGTGCTTAAATGCAGATTGCCCTTGCGTTTCATTGCATTCTTCAGTCCTCATCAGTAGTTTCGTTTCTTGAGTTTGTTTACGTAGAGGATGCTGTGGTGTTTCAATAAATTGCAAAGATATTTTTGTCAGTTCGTGGAGCTCGGGAACTGCAGTTTCCAACTTGGGCTCTTTTACATATTCTACCATAGCCAGTACACATAGTTCTTTTTTCTGTGAAAAATATTCTTTCAAAACTATTTTAAAATAGAATCGTGGTTGTAAACAAGGTTAAAAATAAACCAAATGCCTTTTGCTGTTTGCTTCTTGCTTGATTTAAAATTCCTTGGTTTCGTTTCTCCATTATTTCATACATTCTTTGTGGTTTTTTGTGTTGTTTTCTTTGCTATATTCTTGTTTTGTTATGTTGTTTGTGTTTATATAGCTGCTCTCATTCACTGTAACTTGAATGAAGAAAAGAACCCTTCAGTAACAAAATCGCATCTCTTCCCCAAGCAGACAGCTTGGTAATCCTTTACATTGAGCTTTTCATAAGGGCCTATACACTTAAAAGTTTCCTCATATAAAATCTGTGTTAACAGAGTTAAAATTATCCTTTGTGCACACAACCAGACTGTACCAACCTAGGTAGTTTGTAATCAATATCACGTAGTTAGAAAGATTTGTTTCTGGAAGATGAACACCTTATCCAACCCTCTCGCTGGACAAAATATTGACCATCTTATATGTTGGGCTACTGGACAGAAATTACCTGCTGCATAGCATTGTAGATAGAGCTTAATATGACATGAACTTACAGCCAGAGACAATCAGTCACAAGAGCCACCACATCAGCAACCTGTTGGTTACTACAGTACTTGTAAAGAATTAACAAGATTTGGATGAACGAAACGACAGAAACAGATCTTGGTATCTAATCGCGAGTGAAGTGTTCCCCCCCCCCCCTCCACTTAATGAGGAACAGTTCTGCCTGTTCCTTTGTACTGTATGCAAGCAACGTTATAAAAAAGATATGCCCAGGGGGGAGGGGGGATAGAAGTAGCCATCTTTGGTCTTTTAGTGGCCTGTAAAGATCTACAATGATGAATTATCTGTGCTGCCATCAGAGAGATGTTGATCTACAGTAGATGTGTACACAAGCTCTGTTATTTGAAGCACATGTTGGTGCTACAGTAACCAAAGAAATTAAAAGGATTGTCGGCATATTTCATATCCTACTGTATACGTACAGTGAATTAATGTCCCCACATATCTCCTTGTTTGTACAAAACAATTACAAATGGTACCTGAGTCCTGAAGGCTGAGTGTAGTATCTCTTGTCACTTAATACACTGTTTGCCTATCAAAAGCTTTGTATCATTTAATGGTGTGACAGTCTCTGCGTTTGTGATTTGCTTCAGTTTTATCAGTTCTAAATCATTGTAATTGCCATTTTGTTTTCTATGTTTATATGTTGTTGTTTTCTTTGCCTTTTGTTTTCGGTTTTGAAAGTTTCAGTAAGTGTGTACAGTATATGAGCTCTTTCAGGGGCTTGGGTTGTTTCGTTCATTGAACTGCAAGGTACTGAGTAAATTACCTAAAGTAAAATTGCAATTCTCTCAATACTACCAAAGCTTCCATTAATTCATATTGTATTTCCTCAATTCTTTAGGTTTGTAAGAATTGCAGTTTTAGTTGAGGTAATACTCAGTATGTTTAGTAGCATAGTATTGGTATACTGTATCTGATTGATGTGCATATATTTAATTATATACTTAAATATACTTAGGTTTGTAAGTATGGAGGAAATGCCGAAAGACTTAATTAGGTAGCTTTGGTAGTATTGAGAGAATTGCAATTTTAGTTTAGATAATTTCCTCAGTATGTTTAGTAGCATAGAAAAGTCAATGTTATTATGCTCAGTAGGTTTTTGAGTATTATTAAGGAAACTGCACTTTAGTTATTTACTTATTTTGATACTGTATTGTAGGTAGTATTGAGGGACATTGTCAAACAAGTGCAAAAAAAGTGTATTTTACTATGGCATGTTTTGTGAAAGCCTTCACCCCAGTTACTGAATGTTTAAGACGATCTTTCCTGATTCACAAGTTTCAGATCTGGTCGTCAGAATTATTTTGGAACTATGAATCACAGAGCATATACTCAGTTAATAGAGGTTGTTTTTTGGAAGCAATAAATAAGACTCAATTTGACTTGACTTGGAACTAATACAACTGTACCAGCATTTACAGGGTATTGCACTTCAAAGAAATAGTTCTTGACATTTATACACAATTGGCATCATGATCCACTCCATTACAGTAATTCATACAGTAAACTACTTAGCAATTCTAGCTCATCTAGTCGTCTTGACACCCTATTGCCCAACATCGATGCACAGATTTGGAGAAAGAGCTCATGTTTTAAGTCATTTACTGCTATTTTTCGAAACATTGCAACAAAATCATTTCATTAAGAAACGTGTGGCGCTTGTACAGTATATCTGAATTTCAAATCAAAGCAAAAAATTTGAAAGATTTTTAAGTTAACTTATTAAAAAATGCAAAAATTTTCAGCCGCTTTTTGTTTTGTTCTGTTTGTATGTTTTTTCTTTAATATTAAAACATATTCTGTTCTGTATATATTTGGTTCGGTTATATTTTGTGTGTCGATGAATATCCAAGTTAAAAAAAAAAGTTGTTTGGGTGTCAAACGCTGTCCCTCTCCTTTCCTCTACACCAGGACGGGTTCATGGACTTTTTTGACAAGGATAAAGCGAGGGAACGGGTGCAGGACACGGTATCGTCACTAGTTACCTCTGTCTGTAAATACGCTGCCTTCGGCGCTGGTTTGGCAGCCATTGCATGTTTGTTAAGGAGGTAGAACTGACTACACGGTCATCTAACAACAGCTTCGCCAGAGTTGCAGAAGACCCCACCCATCTTCGATCAACTGTCTTGCCAATTATGGACTAAGAGCATTCTAAGTTTAAGTGTCGTGGTGAAGATGACATCATTTTCAGGCGACCCCCATGCACACTGTAGTAGCTGATGGACTTGATGAAACCCTTTGTATGATCGTGAAAGTTAGATTGCAGGAATTCACAGGAAAGTTTGCTGAAGCCCTCTCAACTTCTTTGATGATATCCAGATACATTCCTACAGTGAGAATATAAATACAGTAAATGGCTATGAAATGAGATTTTTACCAAAAGTTTCAAAGTGAAAACTGTGTCACTTTCGATCAATTCTCTGCCATGTATGCCGAAACGCACAAACAAACATTGACGGTAACAGATGGAAACCTTCGGATGGTGACAGAAGTGTTAGCAGCTTTAGATCTTTTGCAGCATTCCATGTTCTTTCTTTCACATTGATGTAAAAGAGGGGTAAGGGAATAATAATCTGTAACCCCTATATAGTATTAGGGGATACTGTAAGTTCAAGTGTATTATTCAAAAGCAAGCAGTAAGATCCTTTTCTTAATTGGTATTAAGGTGTGTTCAGCTTTCATGGCTGCTTAAATTTTGCATTCAAAGTAGACATTTGCCTAAGGTAAGTTCTGGTTGTGGTAAACCATCCATATTTATTTAATGGCCATTCACAATATCACAACAATTGAGGTTAAGAGTGTATAAGCCTCATTTTACATTGGTTAAAGCAAATAACAATGTTCAATGCACTATTTTATAGGTCTGGTACAATTGGTGTGTAGTGGAAAGCGAAGAATGAGTACTGCACAGTTTATGGAAAGATATGTTTATGTAGAATGTACTGAATGCATGACAACTTTCTGATGTGGCGCCCGATGTGAGTCTTAGGAATGCTTACTCTGTTACCTGCATCTTATTTCACCATTCAGAGCTGATGTCTATGTAAGATAGAAACACTGCATAAATTAACTCAAAGTTTGTATTTAATGTCAAGTGAATGTTGATATTTTTAATAACACCCATAGGAGCAGTTTATTTCATGTATTTTGGTTTGAATGATGTTACATTGTAGAAAGCATTTAATCAACGTTTGGCCATAGTCTTGTTCTCTATCATACAGTGGGTTGCTGTCTAACCATAGACTTACTATAGAAAATGAAGACAGTTTATTCTGTATGATTATTGATAGCTACAAGCACAGTTAGCGTTGACAGGTGGAGGTACTCCAATATCATCTTCAGTGTTACAAGCAACTATTCTGGTTGTTAGGAGTCAGTCCTTGTTTTCCTTGGAAACAAGGAACAGAAAATCATTTTACTAGAAAGAGATGTTGGTATTTTATTTTATTTTATTTTTTTGTCTTCTTTCTTTTTGTTTCTGGAAGTTTCATATTTTATACCTGTCCATGATATACTTTGTTTTAAGTGCATTCCAAGAATGATATAAACCAGAAAGTACAGTAGATCATTTCCCCACTATATTCATGTCAGGTAAATATTCTTGTTAGTCTTTGTTTCTCATCAAATTTTTAGCAATGGTAATAGATAACACATGATTAACATGAGCTGTGAAAATTGTGTTCAAGATAAAAAACCAAATTATTGACATTTGGTTCAAGGAGAGTTTATTTGTGGTGGATATATGGCCAGGTAGAAGTCATTTAAATATTAAATATTAAAAAAAGCATCATTTAATTTGTGATCATAGTTGTGTTTAGTTTACAGTTGGGGTGAAGTAGAGTATCTGAGATGTATAACCAGCTACATTTAAGCATACAAAATCCAGATGTGGAGCAAAACTTGGATGAAGCAGTGGTGTGTTGTTAGAACTAGCAATATTTTAGTGTTAAAAACGTTGTAGAACTCTCTAGGTCAATGCACATTGGCAAATTGTGAAGTTTCTGTTGGACATAATTACCTCTAGGGGTGGAAGATGCAGTGTTGGTGTGCTGGATGAAAACGTTGAAAAGGTGTGAAGTTCTTTCGCAATTTTAGCTCGTAAGTTCCAATTTCCCTAGAACTTTTGGATGTTAGTGTTTTGTATAAGATGGCATTTGTTATATTGCCTAGGAGTGCGCAAGTCAGCATATGAGGACCAGTGTTAATTTGCAATCTGAAAAGATTATCAGTTTAAAGAGTATTGGAGAATTCATAAGGAAAATTGTCAATAACAGAGTCAGTTTAGTGGAAAGTGAAGATGGACAAGAATTGTTCTTGGCGGTTATGTGATTGTAGAATTGGAGTTTCCATAAAGTATATGACATAAGAGTGGTGAAAAAGACATTTTTGAAAGAATTGTTTTAGAGGGATCAGTTTTATAAGCATCATTAAATTTTTGGTCTTTTTTTTGCATGATTGTCTTTTTAGAGTTAACTTTTTGAAGGAGGTTGTATAATTCTTGCAAGGAAATCTTGCTTTGCTATATTTTTCTTCCATATTCTTTATTAAAAGTTCTGCTAAATGTCATTTTAGGTGATGATGTTTGTCTTCACCTGGGAAACTTGGTTTAACAGTAGAATCATCATTATTATTGAGGTACAGTAGTAATTATAGAAGAATTTAATATTTAAGTAATAAAGAGAACATTTACATGATACAGGTACTATGGATTGATAGTAGTCTGATTGCAAACATGAGGAGAAGGTCATATCAGTAGTTAAATATGGAATAGTGGAGTTTATAGCTGACTGTAAGACCTGATAAAACAGTAGAAGCAAACATCAAAGGAGAGGTGGACCTGGTACAATGGTAGAATCAAATGCCACCATAGTTGTGGACCTGGTACAAGAATAGAATCCACTGATACAAGAGAGGTGGACCTAGTACAAGGGTAGAATCAAATGACACCATAGTTGTGGACCTGATACAAGAGTAGAATCAACTGATACAAGAGAGGTGGACCTAGTACAAGGGTAGAATCAAATGACACCATAGTTGTGGATCTGATACAAGAATAGAATCAACTGATACAAGAGAGGTGGACCTAGTACAAGGGTAGAATCAAATGACACAGGAACTGAGGACTGGATCTACAATACAAGTGAATCAATTGACTATGTAGTTTCTGAACCTGCTACGAAAACAAATGGCACATTCTTTGTTAAACTTCACCCAGACTGGTACTCTAAGCCCAATACAGGCGATATAGCATTCATTCTTCCATACCATTTGACATTTGTGTATGTTGGTCCAAATATTATTGTGTGTGGTTGTTGTTTTCATTTATTTGTTTCTGTCTTATTGCAATTACTGTATATTAAGTGATGTTAAGCTTGAATACCAGGTATGTTGGTCAGTGAAAACTGAAGAAAGAGATATATTCAGACAATATTCAGAGGACAATCTTAAGAAACTGTTTTGAGGGTACTACTGTATGAGAGCATTATGATTATTGATACTTTAAGATACAGTTGAGATGATATTTGCAATGCTTAAAACACATGAATAGCACTTGGAAGTCTTTATTTGTCATGAAGTGGAAAGGGAAAAAAATATTGAAGAGAAGATATATTACTTGTGCAGCTTAATGTAAAGCTGTTTGCACAGAAACTGGGTATGCTTAGGCATTGAAATATGCATTAAGGTATGAATGATTGTATCATAACCAGCATAATATCATTTTATTCTGTGCAGAAGAATGGAGTTGAATTGAGTTGAGTTGTTGCACATTTATTTTAATTCAAAGCGGTATGTCAGGAGAACATTAAGATAGTACAGTTGTATGGCTAAAGTAGACTTTGGAGATTGAGGTAGAGGTTGAGGGAGGTTGCGGGAGGTTGAGGTAGACTTTGGAGGATGAGGAGGAACTCAGAGTAGCTCAGGTGAGCTTATAAGGATGCGGCCCTCCCTTACTACATAAGTGGGAGATAGAAACAAGGAAGGCAGTATCAATGGGACAAGAAATACAAACAATACAGGTAGCTGAAAGTACGGCTTGTTTAAAGCTGTCGTAGACTGATGTGGAAATATGTCAGAGAATCACCATATACCGAACAAGTGTACCGTCAGCTATACAAAGAACAGGTAGCTGATAGTACAGCTTGTTTAAAGCTGTCGTAGACTGATGTGGAAATATTTCAAGAATCATCATGTACCAAAGTGTACCGTCAGCTATCCACAGAATGAAGCGCAGATCTGTTACCAGTACTGTACATCTAATTCATATCAAATTCACTAGATAAGAAGGAGTGAACCGGTCTTTCTCTGTACTGAGCATTTACGCAATTATACAGTTCAGAACCTAACATCACTAGAGAAAGCATTCAACTTTGTGAACGGGATGATCAATGCAGGGTTGAAGGTGCAGGCGAAGAAATTGTAGGCAGAGAAAGTAGGAAGAAAGAAACTACTTGAGGCCATCAGTTTAGTATTTAACAGACTCCCAGCTATATACTTCCCCCAATTATTCAATTGTTGTGAAGCTATCGGGTGTTGTACCCAGATTATTCAATTATGCACTCCCGAATTGATGAGGGAGTCTCTATTGACTACCATCCTAAGTATGCATAATATTAAAACTCATCCTCATTTGCACTTCCCTCCAAATGTGGCCTAGAAATGTGGTAAAAACTGTGCAAAACATCACCTAAACAAGATTCAAATCTTAAGAACATTTTTCCCTACCATACAAGATTTTGTATTGACATTTCAGTTCAGTTTTACAAATAGTTTCTGTTACGTATCATTTGGGCATACTGCATGTCCTTCCCCCCCCCCCCCCCTTTTTCTGACAACATATGTCGCAGGCTTTATGCCAGTAGTAGGTATTGAAACTGAAACACGCCCCATCCAGGGAAGTCCAAATTAAAATTGCTGGTTCCAAGGCTTGCATTTCTGTAAGTTTAACTGTCTGGTTCATATGGAAGGACTATAAGGCCTAATACGCAATTATCTTAAGTTGCTGGTAGTTTGAAAGAATATAAATTATAACAAAAGTGAATTTATAGTAACATCCAAACTTGTAACATACCATATGTCAGTTTAATTTGGATCTTTCTGGAGTGACTTAATACAGTAGGTGGTGTGTTAAAAGGGAAAGCCCCTAAACCAGGGTTCTTCTTTGAGTGCTAACAGCTGTTGAGGTTTAAGAAATACATGTTTAAAATGTTATTAAACTATATTGAGAATGTAAAGAAATGTGACATCATCCAGTGCAGTCGGCAGGACGATATTACAATTGAACTCCATATTGCACCGGGTATCATGATACTAAACAAGGTATTTTATGATACTTGGTATCAATTATTACAACCTTGCATTATACATTATACTTTAAATGTATATTGTATGATATATACTGTAGTAGTTGAATTGGCTACAATGCAACATACGACATTGAATAAGTCAAGGTATTTAAATGTTACGATGGTGCCATATAGCTGGGCTTGGAACAGTATAAAGCGTTCTTGTGCTGGTACCTTTAAATAATAAGATGAACTAAGCACATCACACATTGCTACATATTGGATGTTTCTTAATAACAGTACAGTATATCATAAAACTGAATAAGGTTGGTGATATCATCTGTATGTATGTATGCCTTAAACTGGGTTACATTTACAGGACATAAGGTCATCTCATTACTGATGATCTGTAGCGCAGTTAATAAATCGGTTTTCAAATTCTTTTTGTAATTGGTGTGTTAAGTGCTCAGTGCAAGAGAAACAACATTGCTCCATTGCCTGATCAACTGATCTTTCATGAAGTATTTTCACTATGAACACAATTGCAAATATACCAGATAGTTTGAGACAATTTCCTAGTGCTAATGCTAATACCACTCTATACTGTAC
>JAAAKB020088633.1:0-13309 GCA_010014835.2 Apostichopus leukothele | reverse complement strand
CATACCGATTGCTATACTCTACACTCTCTTTTGGTACTATTGTGTAGAAAAATGACACAATCATGACAATGTACTTTTCTTTCTTGCCCAAATTTTGGCCAATTGTCATAGAACAATAACAGTCAATGTATAGTAATACTAATCGGGGGCATGCTCCAGTAACTACATTGGCTGTACTGATAAACAAGCAACGTAGGCTACACACTGATCACATATAGCTAGACTAGGTACAGCCAGGGAGTTGTCAGGGATTCACAGGTACAGCCAAGAACTTATCCTAGCTCTAGGGTACTTGTTAAATTTGTCCATGGAATGGCTCACACTGCTACTGAAACGTTTTTTGAGAGATGGGAGATGAAGCCAGATAGAAAGTTATGCCACATGAGGGCAATGGTGCTTTACATACAATAGTGGTACCATACAATAATTGCATAGTCCAGCATGCAGCCTAATGTACAGTTATGATGGAAAGGTCAATAGGTTAGTCCCCACATGAGTCAGATTAATGTTTCGGACAAACAAAAGTGATGTTATTTGTCTGAATTTTTTAATTGGCATGATGAGGCTTTAAGCTCCAAACATCCACTGTCATGAATATTATACTATTCTATGGGAATGGATACACCCTAAATTTAATAAAATTTAGAGTTCTAATCAAATCAGCACGCACTGAGTGTTCCTTTCATGTGTGGCTTTTGATAGGAGAGTCACACGGTAGATTTCTTTGCTACAATGTTTGAAACTATTTCATATGCTAGAATCATATAAACTGCTTGTACTTGTCAAAGAAAGCTATTTAAATTACAGAGTGACTATAACAATTACAAAACAACAGTTCCATAAAAACAGTGAAAGGTTATATGAATAACTAGTATATACATAACTGAAATGAGATTTTGTACAAAACTAATCAATTTAAAATAAAAATAAAGAAGGAAAGAAAGAAAGAAGAAAAAAATAAACAATAAAGTTAAACAGTACTGATCATCCATGATATAAACTAATCACAACTGAAGCAACATACATAGAACTAAAATATGATAGAGAAACTGTGTCAATTTAGAAAAACAAAAAATAAAGAAAAATTAGTGCTCATATCTATAAAACAGTGAGAAGAATTTTTCTACACGTGACAATTTCCTGGTGTTTGGACAGAATAAAGAAACCAAGTAGGATTCTGTTATTTTCTTTGGCACATTCCCAGAGATATGATATTTTGTTGTTGTTGTATGATTCCCTAGTACCCAAGAAATACCCCTGTTGCATAATGACTTATTTCACTCCATTGACGTACATAGAATAATGTCAACTAAATCAAAACATTTTGTAGAGATGAGCAACTTAAAGAGAACTGACAACAATTTTTTTTTTGGCAATGTGATATTTTTCCTCTAGAAGGGTCTAGATGGTCTGAAAATGTTTGTCATCATGAACAATCTAAGATAAAGGCAATTATCTTTGACTAAATTCAAACTAATCAGTACAACATTTGCATTTTGACTGAAGAACAGCTGTATGCAAGACTTATCATTAGTGACTGCCATGTTTTAATTGGTTCTTCATTTAAGGAACTAAACAATGGCTTTCCTTCCCATTACGTATAGGACTCCCTCCCCCTTTTGAAATGTTTTTGATACTAAGCAATAGATGCAATTATTTCTTTATCAAGATGACCACATAATGCAAACAATACGCAGGCACAAATTAAGCGCCCATTCCTTACTTTTCCACAATCTTTTCCTATGCAACACAAATTTGGATACTTGTCTCCATGCCCACTTGTTCCACGAAATACTGGATCTGCTAATTTTCATCTGGTAAGTTTGAGGCTTGAAACCTTGACAGCGACAAAAACTTGGGTCTCTAGTTTGATACATTGGCTAGGCCTAGCTATAGTGTGGTAGGACCTACTTCATCATTTGTTTGACAAGGAAATGTAATTATTGAAAATTAAACACTTCTTGGACCTTGCTTCTCAGCTATTTTTGTGGTGGGGCAGACATAAACTTGCAAACTTCAAAGAAAAGCTTAAAGTAAACCTGACCAATGATCTATGAAATAAATTTTTACAATTAATATGTATATTAATATGTTCCTTTTTTTTTATTTGGGGGGTGGGGGGGGGGCAGAGGTAAAAATCACTCTTCTTCTAGCTGGTTTCTTGTTGGAATTGCACCACTGAGAATAACCTGTGTACCATCACCACATAAATGCCAGGCATAACATGGTTGTCTTTTATTTACCTACAATTATATGGAAATGCTTCACTCTTACGGGAAGCTCATCAACGAGAAATGCTCTGTGCAATACAAAAATACACAAAAACCCCAAACAACCAATCAATCAGGCTGAAAGCAAATGTACCATGTCTCTATATTACAGTACTTACAGACTGTACCTTGTTAGTACTGTACATAGTTTCTTAAGTTTGTTAATATACGTTAACATATTTCTCAGCCCTTAACTGTCCATATGTACAGTGAATTATCTATAACAAATGATAACTAATATGCTACACAACTGTGGCAGTAAGGAGTCGAGACCTCCTACCTCGCGTATTTATAAACACTAGTCCTTCAAGTTACTGTATCTAATATAGTATCTATACCCAGACTCTCAGATTGCACCGTTAGTTTTATATACCGTCTGTTCAAACGACTCGTTTATTAATTCTGCTATCCTAACAACTCCCCTACCAGGGCTAGGTACCGTTCGTACCCGTGCTGTGACCTTTCGTCCTTGCGTTATCGACGGTGTCCAGCAAATTCTTGGCGTCTACGGCGAGTACGTGACCGGCCGAGAGCATGCCTCGTTTATAATCTTGATCCAGGGTCGTGGTGGCGTACTTTTGAGCCATTTTCATAGCCTTGATGAGTGCAGCCATGTCTGAGCTCAGGACTTGGTGGGCCATTTCCACCTCCCTGTGAGAATCTGATGGTAGGATGGAGTACTGCTCATCAACGCTGCCAAGGAGGTTCTTGAGAGCAAATCCGACGTTCTTCGGAAGAAGAAGACAAATGAGAACTTTCAAGGAAGTTTTAAGCCTTGTCCAAAATACATGACTTAAGTTATTTCCATTATATATTTATTAGACAGACCCTTCACAATGACTATATCTCTGTTATTGACAACTCATTCATGACGTTGGCCAAACTGTATAATATTACTGTGACAAGAGTCGGTTCTGGCTTTTAGAATGTAGGGTACTTAAGGTAGTACAGCAACACATGTGGCGTATCACTACCAATATAAAGAGGTGTGAATGGTTAAATGTGGACCCTGACTTCCAATTAATTTAATAATCTAATTATGAACATAACAGCATCAAAGATATTACAATGGTATTTGCTTCTTAAATAACAATGGTATTAACAAAAGTTTGGGATCGATTAATCATGTATCGTCTTCAAATCATGAATTTTCAGAGACTTACTTTAACTAAATTCACATATTGGTCAGATTTGACCGTGTGGATGTCGTTCACCATACTCATAACAGTACGCACGACCTCCATGGTATTCTCATAGACTCTGTCACCACTACGGTCACGCTCCATGGTTGGACCCAGCTGCAAGAACAGATTCATGAAAGATCATGTTGAAACACAAATTTGACATTTTTGACAGATCCTAAGATCACTAACGAACGATTTAGCTATTTACTTCAAGCCCCCAACTGTACCCCTTCCCCTCGGAGGAGGGGGTAAAAAAATGTTTAAAAAAAGAAGGAAAAGCAGAGGGATAAAACGAAAAAGTACAAGCAGTTTTCCTGATTACCACTGGGCAGTTTTGACAGGTAAGAATAAGGCATGTTTTCAAAACTAGTGAAACCAGTAACATGTACCACTTGTGATCCAATTGATTCATGTTCAACGATATTGTTGATTGCTTTGACTTTTGTATGACACAGGATATAACTAATGGTTGGGCTTCTGAAGCTATTAACACATCTATCATGAGGACTCACAGACTGTTTCACTTTAAGGACATGCAGTAAGTTTTAGAGTAAACGATATGAGACAGCTTAATGGATAAGAGATTTGGACAACAATTTGTAGAAGGAAAAAGACTACCAAAGAAGCCTAACATATTTTATTTTTCACTTCTTATATCTCTATATCATAATTTAATGGGCAATGTTATAATAACATTTTATGAAAGGGTTGTCTACAACCCAAATCTACAATTTTCTCTGTAAACATGATATATTACATCCAGGTCAGTAAGGCTTTCGGTCAGGGCGCACTATTAAATTAGCTCAGGTAGATGCTGTCGATAAAATAACTACTGCTGGGGATTTTAAACAGTCTTGTGTTGGTGTCTTCCTGGTCTTATCAGAAACATTTGACAGGATTGATCGATAACATTTTATTAAAGAAGCTTTAGTATTATGGTATTTGAGGCAATGGCTTAAAGTGGATCAGTAGCTACTGTCTGTAACAGGACACAATTTTCATCCTTATAACGATACTTATTCTGACTCTCAGAATATCATATGTGGTGTCCCCCAAGGTTGTATGCTTGCTACTGTAGGTCCATTACTTTTTATTATTTACTTAAATGTAATGTCTCAAATGTAAGTTGTAATATTCTCTTTGCTTTTATTTATTATTTTGTTATATTTTGTTATTTATCTAGTATATAAATATATATTTATATTTATTGTTCATATGTATTAGTTTAACTGTGTTAAAGGTATTTTAGGTCCCTTCCTTCAATGTATGTCAACATCTTAAATTAATTAATATTTACTTGTTCCATATATATATATATATATACGTTGTGTTAAAACAAATAAATGAAATGAAGTAAAGATTAAACAAACTTCTCTTGGGGCTCGCTTCCTAACTTGAAGCTAAACAAATACATTTATATCATTTGTTTATTTGTTCTTTTCTCTTCTTCACAAACACATACAAACAGAAAGAACAATCACAGAACCGTTTGAACAATCCCTCTTCTAGTCACCACAGCAGGAAATAAATAATATTCAACTACTTCACTTCCATGTGATGTGGGAACTGTCAGTTTGGAACAGTCGTACGATTAAATCACTTACATCTCTTATCCTCTCTTAAATGATTACGTGACCAAAAATAAAGGAACCCTCTAGAGACAAAGCATTAAATAGCCTTCTCTGAACAATGATTTCACAATCCTAGAAAAGAATGGATTTTGAAAAGTTGAAGTGGGTTAAGCACATGCAAAAGTGTCATTATCACAAAGCAAATGAAAAGTAACACATTTCTCTTCTTAACAATTTCATTACAATGGTACACACAAAAGAATGTTAATTAGACTGCCTTAATTGCTCTTTCCGTTTCATAATAATTACTCAATCAAAATACTTGAAGATGCTATATACAAGCTGTGTTATTACTCTAACCTGTGCACTGATAGGCTGCAGTTGTACGTATTTTTCATTGGCCGGTTCATCGTAAGCGATGCTGTCGGTAATGTTTTCACCTAAAGAGAAGAATAAACAAAGCATAAAGCAACAAACACTGTAAAGAAGTTAGCCCTAGTAATAACAACTGCAACTAACACTGTAAGGAAGTTAGCCTTGTATATACTGCAGCTAACACTTTAAGGGAGTTACTCACCAGTTTGGTCACCACATGATTGCAAGTAACATTTGTGGAAACAATAATTTGTTTAATAAGCTGATTATTACCAAATGATTATAAGCTCTAATTTGTGCAAATTTAATATAAATTTTAAATTATTAAATTTTATCGTAGCCAACAAGCTTTTAAACATTATCTTCCACATTCAAACCCCAAACTTCAAGCGTGCAAGTTTTACCTTGCTATTTAAAGTACAACTTTCACCAGTTGAATTGCACCCATGAATTGTTCAAGCCAATGCCTCTGTACAAAGGAACATGATAGTGTTGTACAGTAGCTAGATCTAACACAGCTGAAAGGGAATTCATACCTTAAGACAGTCTAATCAGAAACCTAAGGTAACACAAAAGGCGAGCATCCATTGGGGGTGGATAGAGGAAGGGGCCGTAACAAGAATCTGAAGTGCATAGTATGGACTCAGGACTTAAGATTCAGAGTTCAAGGAACACCACTTGTCTTTGGCTGTTTTGGACTCATATTCGTACTAGCTGGACCCTCATCTAGTACTACACTCGGTTACTGCCCAGTAATGCTCCACTCCTGTCTAATCCAGCTAATCCAATTTTCTGGAAACTTTCATTAATTTCTGCCATCATCATCATGATCACCACCATCATCATGACCATTACCACCTTCATCATCTTCACCATCATCATCATCACCACTACCACCACCACCACCATCATAATCATCACCATCATCATCATCACCACCATCTCCACCACCACCATCACCATCATCAACAGGTGTAACAGACTTACCCTGGGCTTGACCGGACTGGTACGCAGGGTCAGAATGGTGGCTAGACGGAGTCTGTAATTGAGCAATGATATATTTTAAATTGATACGACTACAGTATTAGTTCTCATTTAATCTGATCATTTCGATACATGTTTAATATGGAATGCATACTAAGAACACTTGTTAACTCTTGCACTCTACCAATCTTGTACTCTACTCCAGCCAACATCAACATAGCTCAAAAACCAGCCAACCACTTCTAACTTATGGTAGAGACTATCAAATACATAGGGTTTGTATGGACCATTGCACAATTATGAAAACAGGCTGTATAAAGCTGATGTGAGGCTGGATGCAGTCTAGAAAAATACCCTCCCCACCCCCCACCCCTCATCCCCTGGACTCCTCAATACTTACATCATTTGTACCATTGATAGATTCCGAGCCATCTTCCTCCTCATCTGCGCCATGAAAGTCCGGTCTCTGTCGAGGAAAACAAATTCAAAAAGTAAATTAAATTAAATTAAAAAAATTAAAAATTGAAAGTATGATTCACAAGAAATGAAGCCATTTTAAAACATCAGTGACAAGAGGTTTGTAACATACAAAATGAATGGCTGAAGAGACTTGCATATCAACAGTGACCAGCAACATACTATGTGACCACAACACAATAGAGTCGATGAAGGTAGGAGTAGTGAAAAATGCCTGAGGAGAACAGGAAGGGTTAGGTGGGGATACCTGACAAAGAAAAGGGGAAAATCTGGATACATAATAATAGCCATCTGCTTTGTTGTTTGTTTGGTTCTAGTTAATTTGAATTCATATGAAAACAGCGAGCGTTACCACAGATGATGTAAGAAATTAAAAGAGTAACCTCACTGTGATGTTTTTCTTCTTGCAGGGCAATCACTGTAATTAAGCCCCCAATATTGTCAATTGCTTTTTGTTACCGATAATCAATGTAAATTCTAAAACTGATGTTTACAAGTCATTAATTAGGTTATCTATTTTCTTTTGTAAGTGTTAAGGTTATCTATTTTCTTTGATGGGAGTACTCTATTTGATTAAGTCCAAAAGGGTTTCTTAGTTTACTTCCTTTCACAGTTTTTACTTATTTGCAGTTATATTGTCTTGTTCACCTTGTTATACTATGTGATAAAACAAATAATAATAATTAATATATGTTTATGCCCACCAATGTTTGCTCGTTGGTAGCCAGCCACTGTGAGTCTGCCTCAGATTCCAGTCTCTGCTTCCGAAGCTGGTGCTCCATCTTCTTCATCCTCAATATGTTCTCCTCTGCTTCCTGTTCCTGCTTCTGCCTCTCCATCATTAAGTGCTCCTGCTTTGGTGGATTCAAACGCAGATTAAGAATCATGATAGCAAAATATGTCTTCATACTTCCGCAAGTCATAAAATTGAGAAAATGATAATTGCTCTGCGATTCTTTCAAGTTTCGATCTGAAGCAGACATGAACTACTGGACATGATTTGTGTATGTGTATACATGACGATGGACAAGCGTGTTTGCATGTTAAAGCAAATCAAAAATGTTCTTTACCTCTCACCTGGGCTGTCATTTTTTTTCAAACCTGAATTTGCATGATATTTTGACATGTGTAAGAAACTTCAGGTGTTTGTGTCCAAGTCGTGGACTCACTTTGAAACGGCCAGCATGCATGCAGAATAATATTTCAATGAATTTTTATGTCCGTCAAGTATTTGGATAGCTCACCAGTTCCTGATGCCGAACGACAAATTGCTTCTCTTAAATTAAAAAGTCGTCTTTTTCATTTTTTTTTCCTCTGCACTTTTAACGGGAAAAGGAATTTAGGTTCACATGAAGTATATAGCTATCTTAATACTCAAGACATGAATATTAGCAAACAGTTCAACAAACAGAGCATTAAATATTAATCATAAATATAATCATTATTATTTAAATCACCTCATATCACCCTACCAGAGTGCTCTTAGTAAATGATATAATTGATCTAAACATATGTCTACGATATTTTAGACAACACTCAGAATGGGATGACTTGCTTACTTTTTGATATTTTTTTTTGTCCTTTTTATTTCAGGTTTATTTTGGGTATACCTCAAATATAATGAGTGAAGCCTGGTTTCAAGGAAGGAAAAAAAATTGATACTATTTAGTATCCAGGATGGCTAGATTTGTTTTCAAATCATTGCAAAGCAACTCCCGGTACTTTGTCTCAAGACAACTACTTTCGTCTAAATTGCAGTAAGGTTTTGGGTCCTAATGTGTGCCATTACTGGTAGTAAAAGTTGCTCCAATTTGCAACATAGTTGTGATGTCACAGACCCAATAGCATATCGTTCAGTGACAGACATAAATAGCATGGGTTGGTTGTAATCTAAGGAAGAAAACTTTATCATTTAATTAATGACTGCTTGTCTGGGTTCAAGTAAATATTCTCTCCCAAACCTAGTCAGCATATTTGTATGTGCATTTTGTGGCTAGATTGCCTTGGTTAGTACATGAATGGATTTATTAATAGTAGAGTGTGAGAAATTTTCATACTACAGAAAAAATGTTGCTCTTCCAGAGGGAAAGGTTAATGTTTTACTAATTCAATAGGGAAGGTCGAAAGAAGGAAAAGAAGGGGAGATAGTTTTACTCAAAGTGTTACTCAAAGAAGAGGGTTTAATACAACTGACGTACTTAGACACCATTTTGAGGGTTTGTATCGCTATTCGAAGGGTTAACCAGTAAATAGTTTTTTTTTAGAATTTGATTGGATTCTCAACATCTTCTTTAGCAAGACACTATTATTGTAAAAGGTGTAAATCACAAAGCAAACTTGCAGAACTTTTTTAATATTCTCAGATTTAATTCACATAAATTGAAATGATACTTGATAGTCAAGTTCAGTATCTTCATTTTTATTGGCTTTTAGTCATGCATGAATATTCATTAACGGATATCTCAAAATCAACTCAAAAAGCTGCTTTTTGAAAGTTTTTTTGTGTTTCTCCACTAAAATCTTCTCATTACTTCCATCAAAATTGATACTCGCAATTCTCTACTGTGAAAACAGTTAAATAAAAGGCTTGAAAACAGAAAAAAAAGAAAAAGTTTTAATTAAATATTGAGTGTCTGGATTATTCCATAAATAGGTGACATCTTTGCTGGTATTCTCAATCTACCAGTTCACCCTAGTTCAAACTAACTTTTTTTAATTTGTAACTCGCACAACCACTTTTACCTCATAGCTGGATGGTCTGTGGATAGTTTCTGGGTCGGAGTGATGATAAGGCGCTTTGGCTCCAGTAGGTAGGTTGGTGTCAGAGTGCAAAGAGGGGCCAGGGTAGGTAGGAAACCCCGGCCGTGAAGGCTAACGGTGGTACATTAGTGGGAGAGAAAAATGGTGAGTTTTCGCTAGTGAAAATGGTGCTGAAGAGATGTTATATATATATAATAGGTGGATGGCTTTGGATGAGTGGCATGTAATTTGACATTGGAGAGATCTACAGACTGTTACAGGGAACAATTTATACGGTATCGCAAGATGACACGATAATAATAGTCAACTCGCTTTGCAAGTGGCAAATTGTGATAGCAGTTTTACACACAACAAACGATAGTTTCTTGGGGTCTTTTTTTGTCAAGAGACCAAATTCATTGCCTTTGAAACTGTTGAAATTTCAAATCCGCAATTATTCCCTGCTGACTGTGGCGTGCTGTAAATGATTTTTGTTTTGGACAAGACAAATCGGATCGATACAGGTTCTTCTTTTTACAGATGGGCTTTAAGTTTGGTTTTTATCTACTCTACAATATTGCGGAAGACATTTTTGAAACAAGTTCATTTGTTTTTGTGACTACAATGGTTACCCTACTCAACGCTTTTTTTTAAAGGCAAGGATTGCGAATTGAGGTCTTCACTGAGCTATGAGACTAACGATATCCTCATCTAAACAACAAGCTATTACTTAAGAAAGGGTAGGGTGTTAATAATCAAGAGAAGATGAAGCAACATTCCTATGTGTAGTATGATTCTAACATATCTGGTCGTCAAAAATAAGTTGAAAATTAAATCTATATTTCCTAAATGCTCAGACAATTAGGTACTGAAATTAACCAACAACAGACATATCAAATACCACTTTAATATAGTTATCATAAATTAATATAACCTCTCATGACAGATACAAGAAACTGCTGAGTCATTGGAATTTAAAACTTTGAAAGCTGATTTAAAGTGCAACGCAAGCGGGTAACCCTGCTATGACCGAGGCGGATTTGATAAATAACTTCCAGTAGTGATAATACTCCTGTTCAACATAAGATCTAACCTTGCAACGGCGTGCAAGGAAATAACAAACTAAATGATTCAAAAGTTTATCATTTCTTTTTCCATTTTTTCCCTTCAAATTTGACGATAACTATTACACTACCACAGTTAGCTAGCTATCAGCGGTGGTATGTTTGTCAATCAAGAAGCAAACTTACAGCAATTTGATTTGTTTCTCATATGTACATTTTAAGTGATCCTATTTACATATTTTACATAATTTTATAATGGCATGAAGGAATTGGATTGAATTAAATGCATCTTGCTTCTTTCCGCATAAATTTCCAGATAATTACATTCTGTATGATCTATTCTCTTGATCGATAAGACTCAAAATATTCGCAGCCAAAACATGATAAAAATAGAAAAATTACAGCTATGCCCTCAAGACCAGGCACAATCCTTTGCATTTTCATTCAAGTTTACTTTGTGTGTAAAAGTAAGTTGGCCTGACGTTGCGATCCTAGCAGGATCTTCTTCAAAGGCTAAATGACAATGGTTTTCAAAGGCTAAATGACAAAAGTTTACTTTGTCAGAGAAAGTTCCTTCTTCAAAAGTTTATCATGAATATTAATGAGAATGAACGGAGATGAATGTGTAATGGACATGAATAAAGGCGGTACTGTGCGCATGCATGATGGGTAATCTATAGTACCTTCGGGGGTGGCTCATCTGGGATGTTCCACATGGACGCAATTCGCCGGTTTTCCGATTGGAGGTGCGACTCTTTCTGCTCCCGTTCGTCCACAAGGATTTCACTGGATGGAGGATGGAAATGAATTAACTGGCTGGAATCAAAATGGCCGTTAAATTTGCCACACAAAACGATATATCTGATAGAGAATGGAACCATCTATTTGGTTGGCACTGCTCACATTTCATTCAACATTCTGAAATTGATTTTTTTCTCATCTATATTTATTCAACGAGTGGAATCTCTTTTGATGAACATTTTCTCAATAATGAGCAATCATAACACTTCCCACTTTTTCAGCTCCCCTCCCCCTCCTCCCCCTCCCCCACACTCCTTAAAAGACAATGGACTCATCAATTAGCTAACTTACTTTAACCAACTCTTTAAATCTTTAAACGTTGGTCTCTTTGAGGGTTCATATGACCAGCAGAGCGTCATGACACTGTACAGAGAAGGGGGACAACCTGCTGGCATCGGTAGTCGTTCACCGTTTTCTATTCGTCCAATCACGTCGTTGTTCTTGATACCCTGAAACGGTTTGACTCCGTACATGAGAATCTCCCAGATACATACACCTGCGAGCAAAAGGACAAATTCAGATGAGTAAGAAAAGGAAAAGGTCAGCCACAAAGCTTGACATAACACCATGCATTAAATAGTCTGCACATCGTCAATGGTAAACGGATGACAGAATTTAGTTACCATGGGAACCAATGAGTAAATGGGGCATAACATAAGCTTATGAATAACACTTTACAAAGACTCATAACAAAAGAAGACCACTTCCTCTGCGATACAAATAAGTCACCGATACAGGAAAAACTCAATCAAATGCAGTTATAAATGTAGTTAATATGACAAAGTCAACAACATTAAGGGTCGTTTCAATTGAAGTAGTTCGAGAATTAATTGTCTGGTACTTGTAAGTTTCACTGGCTTTTTGGGGGATATTTTCAATATCATTTGAGAATATACTCCCAGTAGAATACAGTTCCATGGCTTCACTTTCTAGTCAATTAACTTTCAATTAATGAAAAGTTGATCAAAAGTATCAAGAGTTTTTATTAGATCTGATCGAAAACTAACAATTGCCATGAGGTGCAAAAGGAACGATTTATGAACTTCCTCATCCGTGGTTTATTGATGAGAATTTCAGAGAGACTGTCTTACCATTGAATAAAATGCAATTCCATCTTGAGTAATGCTCTGTTGGCTTGATTTATTAATTATTATTACTGATAAATACAGTTGTTTCAGTGTTATTGCTTAATTATTACCGTCCAATGCAACTTTCATTATTCATTTTTTTGATGGAAACTTTTGCAAACTGGTGGCAGCTTTTTAAAGGGATGTTGAAGAAGATTTAGTCTGCTTCATTTCCCAACAGATTTCTGTTTCTTTAACATTTTTATTTCTTTATTATCATTATTATTATTACTAATTTTACTTGAAATTACTTTATTCATTTTTTTTTCTAGTCTGATGAGTCACGAAACCTTTGTAACCACAACCATCTGCATTTATGGTTGTGTAATAACTAACGGCTGTTGGTTTGCTCACTCCAAGACTCCATGCTTAAATGAAAGGATCTGTAGTACATTTGGATAGATGTTAACATATTTAGGTGATTATTCTTCATAAATCCCTTCTACTTTTTTGAGTTTTCTACTTACCAAACATCCACACATCACTAGCTGTTGTAAACCGTCTGAAGTTAATAGACTCTGGGGCCATCCATTTTATGGGTAACTTGCCTTTTGAAGCTGTTAAAAAGAATAGTCAAAAGTCTAGATCTAACAACAATGACTCCTTTTTTCCAATAAAGAATAAAATCTTCATCAATTACGATAGTGTGTTTATCTGAATTGATATCCAGAAAGCCATCCATATTTTCTAACTCTGTTCTTAGAAAGAAATTAAAAA
>JAAAKB020088412.1:0-13311 GCA_010014835.2 Apostichopus leukothele | reverse complement strand
TATTCGTGGCGACCATCCTCCTTTCGTAGCAGGTAAGGAATACTGCTTTTCAAATAACAGTAATTATAAGTAATATATTGTGTACTATCATTAGACTCACTTTAGTTAATCTACCTTATAATCTACCGTTTAGGAAATTTACCGTAGACGACGGATACTGAATTTTAAAAATTCTAAAATCTAAGCATTGGTTGTAACAAGTGCACGTGTCTTTGTTGTCATCAAGCAGATAGCTCTGGTAGTCCATAGCAAGTGCTTTCCTCACATAGTTGTAGCTATTGTATACGTTCGTGCATGCGTAAATATTGAAATTCTCAAAACTATTATTTTTTCATTCATTTATTTCATAAAAGGAAAGACTGGCAAGGAAACTTACGGGATGTTAAGATGGATTATAGACGGGATAACAATACAAAATTAATTGCGAGTGGCTTTTTACTAAACGTTTATTCCAAATGGGATCGTTTAGCGATAAAATCTCTACACGGTCACAGCCGTAATGTCTGTTTAATTCAAGTTGAGAGCTAAAATTTATTACGGGAAATCCCGTCCTTTTGAAATCAAAATTGCGGGCATCGCGCACCGTAAATATCTTCTCTTCTCTCGAATTTTGACTTCACGCGCTAAAGTATCTGCTAGTATGACCAATGTCAGTGAAAGTTTTCATGGATGATAATATTCAAAAGCTGTTACAGTATAGTGTCTTAATTAGTTTGTTGTGCATTCCGTGTTTTTGCTTTGCTTTAGTTTTTCATTCTTGCAGAAAATACTATAAGAAAGAAGTAAATAAGTAAATAAATGGCAGCGGTGCGTCTGAACAAATATTCCATGGATATATTTAACATCGTTGTAAACAAGTTATAGTTTTCACTACAATTACTATTTTACTACTTTTACTATAAAAGTACATCAAGTCAGATCAACAACTTCATTGATGAAGTAAGTGATAACCCATTGTTCAATTGTTCAATTACTCACATATCATCCCACCCCTACTTACTCCAACACACACACTTTTCCCTCCTCAAATAGTAATTTATACTTTGGCAACATATATTCAGTTTTATTCATATTCATGTATTCATTTTGATCTGTTTTCTTTTAATCTAGGCTTTGGTTAGACATATGCTAATAAAAAATACTTCCTATGGAATACCCACTTTTGAAAAAGTTTGTCTTAAAGTTGCGATCAACAATGTGCTTTTTGCATGAAGTTTCCTGCAACATATTTATATTAACGTCAATTTGTTTTTCTTATTTGATTTTACTCGGAAGTCAACGGTAGTAGGTGGAAAAGACGGCTACTCTGTTTGACGTCACGATTGTATCTAACCCTCCTGCTGACAGTTACTGCCTTGTGTGGATATAAATTCATTGACAAGTACTTCGGCGAGTCGAATCATTTCTTCCACTTTGCTTCTTATTTCATCACTTACTGGCCATTAATGGCTGCGCCTCAACTCATCTGTTTCTTGACAACTATTTTTAGATGGTTTCATAATAATAATAATTACAGCGACGACAGAGAAGATTATTAGTGGAATGTTCTAAGCGAACCATTCGTTTCGAAACGGTTATATCCGTTCCACTTATCAAAATTACAACCTCCTAAACTCAAGTACCTCTTACTCTTCTGTTTATGTGGGATAATTAATATAATTATGGAGACAATTCACTTTTGTATTAACACCAAACCTCCCAAATCCTTGAAAGATGACATATACAAGTCTGGAGAATTCGTTTCCACGATACTCAACATGTGGTTCTTCTCATTATTTTGTTATTTCTTATTCCTTCAACGCTTAGCATTGGAGAGTCATTTTGATAATCTAATATGGTTCGTCAGGAAACACACAGGTTGCCTAGTGGACTGTCAAATGAAGCTGAACGAATGCCTTCGTGACTTTATCGGAATGAGGAGACTTATTCGACCGTGGATTACCTCTGTAATTTGCTCAACTTCTTTCGGTTTGGCGGTTTGTGTAGCTTGGACTTACAAAGTGATTGGTGAAGAAAAAGCGTACGTTGAAATGTTTACTATATACGAGGTAAATTGTTCCACGACGAGCTTAACAACAACAACAACTCTGAACGGTTTTGGTTACTTAAATATACTTATATTCACAAATAAATTAACAGTCTTAATTTTGTCCCTTCTATCAGTGGGCGGAACAGACATCTTCTACATTTGGAAGAAATATCTCTTTTATGTCAACATATTGTGTTCTCCGAATAACGAACGGTTTTGGCGCAAGTTCTCAAGGCTAATGAGAAAATTACAAGTGAACATTGCTGGAGATAGTATTATTGATATGTTGCTACCTGTCCTATTGTTAGCGTTTGGTATACTCGGTATTGATAACTTTGACTTCTGATTCTTTGGTAATTTACATGAGAAAAAGAAAGTCATTCTTGAATTAGTTACTTAAACTCAAATCTGGTCATTTGTATAATTGCATTTTTGCTAAACTAATTTATATACAAAAGCAAAACAGAATTTGTTCAATTTACCAATAACAAATTCAAAATTTAAGAAAATCTTTTAATATTCTACAGAAGAGATCGTCAGATAGTTAAAGCGAATGATACCTCATGTCGTTTATTTGCCTACATCTTACTACCAAAATATGTTTTCATAAAATGGAACCGTGAAATTGGAAATCAATGAATGCCTTAGCTATCTGATGCTGTTGCAGTTCTTATCTTTGTAAGTCGATTTTTCGCTTGGAATGGCGACATGATGAAACAAAACTGATTTGTATTGCTTTCGCGAACTGATCTCTGTGTTGACGGGCCTAGCTATTATCCAGACGGATATATTTGCATATCTCGTTGGGTCGTAACAGCAATGTGTATCTAGTATATGCATGGTATATGAATTTATTCTACAAAGTAATGTTATTTGAATGTTAAAATGATGATACTGTATATACTTTTTTGCACAGTATTTAACAAGTTTGTGAGAAAAGAAATGTACACTGGTCAACGCAAACATGCAACTGACTGACATCTTATCTCCGGGGTGTATTTCGTTTCGTGTAGTACAGGTAATATTTACTTTCCGATAATTCAACGATTCAAACTTCAAAGAAACTATTGTCATGAGAACTCTGCAACATGGGAGCAGCCACTAATTTAGCTATAATATGAGGGTTTGGGAGGGGAGGGGGGGGGGGGGGGACCAGTATTGTGTTATATTGAGCAATTTTTGAAATAATGATGAATTTGCAACTTATTGTTGTTTTTTTATATAAAAATATGTTACATATGAAGTGTATACAGTGATTTTGTTAATATTCTGTCTGTCAATCTGGAATGGTGGTTCAGTTTACCGTCTTTGTTTTGGCTGAATCCATCTACCAGTATTTCCCTTTCAAGGTTTGTAACGAATGTTGCACTTGTGAGAGTAACGTTGTTTATTTGCACAAATTAATGGCATGTATCTTAGATTTAAGTGAGGCTAAAATGTTAAAGAATGACTTTAGGCACAAAGTTAAGTTTAATATGTTCGAAACCATTACATAGCACTACTATCATTTTATATTGTATTCTACGAAACACATTGAACTTATACTTAATGAATTTAGTACTCTTATTACGAAATATAAAATAGATATCCTGTAAATTAATTTAGACTTAATGCCACACTTGGTTTGGTATGTCAAATACGACTGACTTTTCCAAATTTATTTGCGCTGGTTCTGTTTTGTGTGAATATATGCCAGAATTATCGAGACTGATCAACTTGTATGTATGCTAAAACTCCTAAATGCATTAACCACTGCAAAGTCTGAAATTGAAATACATTTTCATGGCCAGATTTAAAAATCATTACATGTTATACTTGACATGGTTGGACTTTATTATTTCTTAACTGCATTTTGTACACAATTAAGATTAAAGATTTTCCTCTTTTTTCAATTTGTAATAGAGAAAATGAAACGCTTGATCACCGTTTTTGGTTTTGTATATATGTAAACAAGTTTTGGCATAAAGCCTGTAATTGTTGTTTAAAGGACAACTTAGATATAAATATGTCAACTACTCAATTTGGATTTACAGATGACATTAAACACCCTATGAATTGTTTTATTCTGCAAGCTAAAAATTATATTTTCTTCTGTAAAGTAAACAACTTGGTACCAGATTCGATTACTTTTTATCACAAATTTAAGTTTCATTTAGATGTTGAAATGTTTATATTAAACAAGAATGGAAACAATTATGGCATTTTAAGATTCCAAGAGACCTTCAAACAACAGTGATACTTTTTGTAAAACCTTATAAATTAGGAATCAAGAAATAACTTGCTTTTTATGGTACCGTACCATCATATTGTTTATTACTATTTTTAAGATTTTTAACACCCAAATCTTTTTATTAGCTTTGTTATTTTATAAATGTACCACTTAGCGTTGATACTGAATTAAAGATGGTTTTCATCAAGCGAATATTATCAACTGCATTTTTTTTAGTTTCTCTTGTTTTCTACTTTTAAGATATTACTTCACAATTCTTCAATCTAACTTAACTTAGCAATAAAGTTCGAATTTCTCCATATCAGGATGCCGTCTATCATAATTTGGTTTATGCTACTATTCTTATGAACGCAGTTTGTAAAACATGTTAATGAAGAGCATAAAGTATTTCTGCAAAGTAATAGTTGTATTGATGTGATTAGTGATAGCATCGTAAACCTTTCGCACTTATTGTTAATTAGTTTTAATTTGTTAATAATTAAAGTATAAGCGGGCTTGTTATTTATGCTTATGACCTCTGATAACTAATATTTAATTAATATGAGTGTTATTCAATTGTTTAGGTTCAAGTGTATGTACTTAAATATTGTTATTTCCTCTGCATTATCTTCAACTTAAACGACGTAATAGGTTTGCCATCTATCTACACAATAGCAGTCTGTGTGTTGTGTAAAGTATTGTTGTTAACATCAAAGGAATATTCCTTATTTTAGCTAATACTAACTAACAAACCAAATAGAGTTGTGCGTTTTTTTCTGCAATGGACATACAAAAGGCAACATGCAGAATGCGATCTCATCCTCTTGATTCTGACAACGTATGTTTAACACCTGGAAAAGAGGAATATATATACGTACCGATATGTTTGCGAATGCTCATGTGGTTGTTAGGCATTGTACCATTGCAAAGGGGAGCAAATATTAATGACAAACGCTCTGGATCAAGTCGTTTTAATGGTAAGTTTTTAAACCTTACTTTAACTGTAATAGAATATGTGATACAACTAATTTTAAGCAATGATATGAGTAACAAGATCGCAAATTAACGTTTTTCGATGTTAAATAAATTTTGTTTTACATTCTGATTAGGTAACGCTACGTCTATGGATGTCTGTCATCCAGTTCTGTTGATTGACTTCTCTCTTTAAATCAGGTTACCTCTATGCATACCAAATATTCTATGATTAAAGTGGTTACTTATTATTATTTCAATCTCGTTATACAGGTATTACCAAGTGGAGAAGAAAAGTGATGGTCATTTCGTCTTTCACATTTCTCTTCGTATTAACATTAACGTCATCTGCTGCTCTCTTCGTTTACGACTACTGTTATTTCGGACGAATCAACCACTTTTTGCGTTTTCTGTCATTCCAATGCTACGGTTTATCGTTAATAGTAGTCCAAATAGTTTGTGTTACAGCCTTAATAAAGAATCACGTCGGGGAAAGGAGGATTTTTACCTGGGCGACTATTTTTAGTGAGCAAAAATTTACGGAAACGCTGTTAAGCTTACGACAACCACGCCACATCCCGCTACCAAAACCGTGGAGTTTCTTATTTCTGTATATTTTATTTCCATGCTTATACATTGCCCTCAAGGTAGTGTATTTCTTCAAACTGGATGAAGAGTGCCGAACTCTCTTTATGTACATGCATTTAGCCTTCGGCATAATAGGCGCCACTTTCTTTTCATTTTTCTTTTATTTTGTATATTTGAATCGCATTAAATTGGAGAACGATAGCGACATAGCATTAGCATACATCCACCAAAATGCTGGGGACTTCGAAAGGTGCTTCACGAGAGCTAAAGAAATCTTCACAGAATACAGTAAATTTAGAAGATTTCTCTCGCCTTTGCTTACCTTACTTCTATTCAGTTCCACATTTGGTCTGACAGTGTTTTTCACTTGGATCTATAATATAAATCTAACAATGAAAGCAACGAACATATCTACACAGGTTTCAACATTAACGGAATATCAAGGAAAACAATTAAGTTGCAATTATGCATGTGACCAGTCATCATTTTTTCAGAAAGAAAACGCAATGCTTTTGTATAACATATTCGTCTTATGGAGACATCTAATGATCGCCGTTTTACCTTACCACGCTGCAAACGGAATGGATATTAAGTACTTGTGGTGTGATTTTCAAACCAAACTCTATATGATGTATTCACATACAGAAAAGAAGTTCTGGAAGGAATTTATCGAAATTCTTAATCATTTGCACCAGAACGTGGTAACGGACACCATGTTTACCTTTATCATTCCACTGATTGCATTCGCGTCTGGTTTATTAAGTGGCAGACAATCAAACTTTTAAATAATGACAGTAACGCTGAAAATGAAGACAACTGTGTACCAAAGCCAATAAGAAATACATTCTTCTCACGATATGTAGACTAAACGCTGTATTTAAGATCAATTTCTTACTAATTTCATTGTTTATGACATGTCTTCGTGGCATAAGAAAGTCCTTAGACTAACCCTATTTGTCACTAATCATCACAAGAATATTTTTTTCAAGGTATTTCGATCTCAAATTCTTTTCCTACTATTATAGCAACTCGTAGAGTTCCATCTATGAAGTTACTATTATCGTAAAGCAACTTTAAGATTTTCAGGTTTAAAACTGTGAACATTTCGAGAAACATCATCCAATTGGGAAAATGTTAAGTATTAAATGATTTTGCCATATCTCAATAGGTTCCGTTCTACTAAATCTTCAATTGATAAGATTCATGAACTTGATAGCTTATTGTACACAATGCTTTCTACTTAAGAAACCAGAGAAGGTTCAACGTTCTTTAACTTTGAACAAGACACTGGTAGATCAGGTACGGGATGTACTTTTGCCATTAGTTTGCCTTGTAAAGGAGTAAAATCGTACATGGACAACAGTAAAATTCCATTGATAACCTGTATTTCATAACGATCTCAAGAAGTACGGGCAATGGGTGGAACGACTTCCCGAGCATAATGATATGAAGCATGACAACATATTTTAGTGATATGTTTTGCTATCTGATGGATGTCTTAACTCACATTGAAGGAAGAAACACGTTTGTTACCGTTTCCTTTATTTTTTAAGGTAATTTCATTTAATTTAAATAAGATTACACTTTTCTTATTCTTCAATGCTCTAATACGAACCAATGTAAAGATGATCAGTTAAATGGTATATTAAGTACTTTAATATAAACCAAAGAAAACAAAATGTCAAAAGATATGTTTAAACAGATAGAAGAAGAAAATATGGTATATGGGGGAGAAACTGTTATGGTGTAGCACCCTCTAATATCATTTCGTCAACGATGTTTTCGTTTTCCGCTACTACTGTTGGTAATTTGATTGTTGCTTTATTTTTAATATGAATACATGATATATGTGTATTTTCATTGTGGCCGCATTTACTTGAACCCGGAAAAGGCTTTTGTATTCAAAGCACATATTTTATAGTTGGTGAATGATAGGATTGGTGCAATGATTCGTCACTAACGGAGATGATGAGTTCCTCTTTCACTTTCATCTGTCGATTGAATATAAGGTTCACTATGTCACGTTTTCTGAGAAATGTTCTTGCTACGCTGCGAGAAAACCCAAGCACTCATAGACTGTGCATCCACAGTGACCTAAACATGCTTTGTTATGTTCTGTGTGGTAAGCCTTTCGTAACAGAAGCCAGCTTGCAGCAAATTAGTATTTGTTTACGTTCTGTTGAAGTACTGACATAATATTTGTTATATCGAGATATATTACAGTGTCATTCTGTAGGTTTCGTCTCCTCCAGTTTCCCTTAAAGGCTATCATGTGAGTTACTCGACCTACCTCTCATACCAACACATACCTATGATAGTATTCGTAAAGCATGGACACTATATTAATGTAGAAATGTCAACGCATATATACAATAAAACAGCATATTACAGTTTTACGCAACTCAATAATATGCGTATCAATAACAAATAATGTTATCTTTATATATTTCCATTTTGGAAAATCATCTGTGTTGCTGAAAGGTGTTCCTAAACTTTCATGCTAGGAGCACACAGAAGTGAGGATTTCCAATTCTGTATAAATGCTATCACTAAATTGCTAGTTTGATTTCATGCTCTTGGTATAATTGTTTGCAGGTAATTCGTTTCGGTTAGGGAAACATCAATGTTACCGAGCCCCATGCTTGAAAGCAATGGCTTGAAAATGGGGACATATAGGATGAGGGACGACCACCGATTGAATTTGTTCAAATTGGATTAGAGCTTATTCCGCTTCTATCATTTTACCTGCGCTTTTTTCGTTTTAACGGGCGCACAAATTACTTGTTAAACAGGTTTCAGGGTTAGTCTGCAGATCCTTGTTTTACGAGTCTAAGCATTTCATGCCTTAAAACAGGGTTTAAATTACAGGTTCTAGTCAGTAGTGATTTCGCGCGCGGGCAAAACTTACTCTTACCAATATGTTCGTTAAAAATCGGTAGCTATTTATAATTGATTGTGGGGCTTCCTTTTCCGAGAAATCCTCGATCCACCACTACTGGCATTTCTCTAGATATTAGGTCATAGTTGTACAGTTTCAACCAGGATATATATATATATTTCAATTCGATTTCAATTATATATAGATATTGATATATATGTTTGTGTGTGTGTGGGCGGGCGTGCAGGCGTGTGCGTGTGTGCGTATGTGTACGCGCGTGTCACGGTGCTTGTGCGCGCGCGTGTATGTGTGCTTGCGTGTGTGTGTGTGTGTGTGAGAATCCTTTATGAGAGAAAGTTTCAACTAGTCTGCTTCCTTGTTCCTTGTATATCCCTTTCACTTCCTGATCAGCCAATATAAAGTTTGTATCAGTTTCAAATTGCAGATTTTGAGCATCGCGAGAATTTATAAACAAGTTGTATATTAAATAGTTCTTCGCAGAATTAGTTCTCGCTTGTGAACAGAAATAGAAAAGGCAAAGATGGATACCAACGACGAAGGACATCTTCTTAATTCGAGTCAATTGTCGGTAAACTATGATAATGAAGAGATCAGGAAAGTGAACAACTGTTTGAAAGCTTTAATGTGGCTCCATGGCGTTGTGACTTGGCCGTTGTCTAAAGGGACAACTTCTTCTTCAATGTTTGGTGATTACGGTAAATTTAAGGGTTTTTATTTTCTATAAATGCAAAGCTCTATGTTTACAAAGAAGGACCGAGAATTAGAAATACATAATCACTTAAAGAAATAATGATCCGCTTTGTTTCAATGTTAAGTAAAATACTTACTAATCATATTAATAGAAATTGTTTATTTGTCATTTATTATCATTTTGGTAATCCGATAAGTGATATCATAGTTTAATTGCCTCCCTTGAAACACCAATGTTGTCTAAAAATGATAAAATATAAGATGAGAGCAGTGCTTGAAGTATGTCATCAACTCTCACCTGTTACATCAGCAAAAGTAAGACAAGAAAAATATGTATACACAAACTTTGTATGCAATATATATAATACAAACTTTGTGAGATAATACAAGTTAAACCCTCGAATTACGGATTTCGAGAATGGTGTTTCTTCAATGAAGTAATACGCCATCAGAAAGCTTTTTTCCATATACGTTGGCTTTCTTCATCTGTGTTATGAAGAAGGTACGTTTTGAAACGATTGGTTGGCAAAGTAATATGTCACTGCCGCAAAGTATCGGTAAACAGGTGTTACTGTAAGAAAAACGGGAGCATTCCTTTGTTTAACTGAATCTTATAAGAAATTAAAATGGAAGGAATCTGATGTACTTGTTATTTAAATAAGAAATAAATAAGAAGAAAATATAAGTGAGTAAAGTAAAGTTACATGAATATTTATTTTGATCAAATTTCCTTAACTTTATTTTGATTTTCCAGATAGAAAAAGGTGGAAGAAACGATTGACGTTCATATCTTCGTTGATCTCCCTCGTGGTTTTAACATTTGCGTCTGCTGTAGCTCTACTCTTGTACTTATACTGTTATTTCGGAAAGATTGACCATTTCTTACGTTTTATTTCGTACCAATGCTACTGGCCATCACTGATGTCAGCCCAGATAATATGCTTGGCAGCTTTAATCAAGAACCAGGTGGGAAAGCGAAGGGATATCTCATGGGTAAAAGTGTTTAGCGTAAAATGTTGTGCAAGAATAATGTCCAGTTTTACATCAACAACTGGGACGGTTCCTCTTCCAAAGTTCTCGGCATTCCTGATCTTGTACCTGTTAGTTCCAACAGTTCATTCTGCACTCAAGTTAACATTCTTCATAACACTCAAGACGGAATGTCGAAATTTTCCAGAATATCTTTGGTTAATTTCTGAAATTTCAGTTGCCTACTTTTTTTCATTGTTTTGCTACTTTTTATATTTGCATCGCATTAACCTTGAGCGTGAGAGCGAGATTGCCTCGAAGTTCATCCAACAGCACGTTGGAGAGTTTGACGAATGTATTTCCACGGTTACAAAATTCTTCAGAGAATACTACCAGCTTAGAAAGATATTGGTACCATGGCTCAATTTCGTTATTTTCAATTCAACATTTGGACTGACTGTGTTTTTTACGTGGAATTTTAATGAAATCGTATTACCCTCATCTACCACTTCTGTGCCCATTACAGATTCGTATGTTCCTTTTTATCACAGTGAACGTGAAATGTGCAGCTACACGTGTGATCGGGAACAATTTTTGCATGAAGATAACACTTTCGTCCTCTACAATTTAGTCGTGTTATGGAGACATGTCATGATCGCCATTTTACCTTACTACGCTGCAAATGCCTTGGACATCAAATACGTGTGGACTGATTTCAAAATGGAAGTCAAATTCATGTATTCGGGAAGAGAGAGAAAGTTCTGGAAGGATCTGACTAATTATATGGATACTTTACATCCCAATACAACAGCCGACACAATTGGTAGTTTTATTTTTCCCTTTAGTGGATTCGCATCTGCATTTTTAAGCGGAAAACAGCAAAACTTCTAATCCGTTATAAACAAGCAAATTAAACCTTTATGTTCGTCGGTCTTGTTGATTTAGGGAACCATTTTAAGCAGAGATGAACGTAATCCGTGTAAATCAAAGGAACCGCTAGCTTAATCGAATACAAACATTAGTTAAGGATATGCTATTTACGTTTTAATGCATTCTACGGAACTGATATTTTAAAGACATGTCAACTTGTTGGGTACATCAATACCGGAGTTATGACAAGAAACAACATTAGTTATTTTACATCGAATTGGGTGTTTCGTCTTAAGGTTTTGCCTGCTAGCAAATGATTTTTAATATAGCGACACAGATATATCAATAAATACGCTAAATTAAATGTTAAATTTCACCGTTTCAGTTGAACTATAAACCAATGTATACTCATGAGAAAGTTATATATATTTTAGTTTTAGGTTCTCACTCCGTTACTAATGTCTATTTCGTGCGAACAGCCAAGAGGTATATTTTTAAGAACTACAAAAATGTATTTCTCGTTTATGATACGAATCCATATATAGTATTCCTGTAAATGTCTAAAAGAATAGAACCTGTTTTTAATCATACTTTACTCGTAACTTCCGTAGATCTTAGGTTAACATTTTCAATACTTTCTCTGAGTCACTTATATCAGACGGTTAACTTTACTACTATAATACTGAAGGTTTTGCCGAAGGATGTTACACAGGAAATAACATTCGGGTTTCTACTACCTAGCTCAGAAGTTATAAGAGATATAAAAATCAGCAAACGATGCTATCAGACGAATGAAAGAGGAAGTCTAGACTAATTAGACTCAACTTAGTATCACAGTAGGACAATTTGTGTAAAAGGATAGCTTTAACGTGACAGTGTATTTCGTAGTTACTGCGTGTGTGTTTGGCAAGTAGTGTGTCGTGCAGTATTTCGATCTATCAGGCCACAGCAGTTTAATCATTAATATTTTGAATCATACAAACGATAACAAGTTATGTTATGTATTTCACTTTTGTTTTTAGAATATGATAACATCAACAAAGAAAAAGATGCGTAAATTGATGTAAAATAATGAATTGCCCTCTACCTTAATTCACCATTTTTGTTTTCGGAGTATGTTGTTAAGAATCTCAGATTATTGATATTGGGGTCTATTAGGCAAATAAAAGACCGAGATATTCGATGGCAAACAATGTAGAGCTCATATAGAAGAGTACAATTGACGACACTGTTAGTTCAAAACTCCTATCTTAATATCTTGTCCCTACCTCTGAACAAAGGTTGATAAATGGTACGTTTACAGTGATTGCGTAGCAGTCTTTACCCCCTGTGGTTAGAATTTCGTTCAAATGAAACCCCTTTGTAGAAATGTCATTCTTATTTGTGGATAAATAATTGATACATTATAAAGAAACACAAAGATATTTTCAGCTCACTTGTCATTCATGATAACATAATTTATTCTGCTGTTTGTGAGATCATTTACAAAATGTCACCAAATTAAATAAAAAAAATCACTTCAGAATAGAAATTCCTATTAGGATGCGATTTTAATTTGAATCAGTAAACAATAACAAAGATATGATAAAAAAACTCTAGTAACTAAATTAGTCTTCACATTTAATCGTTTCAACTGTGTTAAAAGGGTAAACTTCATTTCAAGAGCGAATATTTGCTCGCTGTGAGCAAACCTTCAACAAAATCCTGCAGTTAAAGGATAAAACTAACCCAGCTTACACGGTATGGAAGATACAGTGACATATGATTGGGAATCCCCAACAGGAAATGGATATGTGGGGATCACCACCAAGGGCTGCATATAGTTCAGATCACAGAACTTGTAACCTGGGCCCACTTTGTATAATAATAATCAATAATAATAATAATAATAATCAGCAGTTATTTTTACAACGCTTAAAGGGTGTGAAGACTCGCGCATTAAGAAACGTCTCATGCCGGTAATCTGACCTAGTTTTCGAATGAGGTGTAACAGAAGTGTTAGACACCACATCGATCCCAGAAAATACACACAGCTTGCTACCGTCGGTAATTAGACACTAGTGTACAGTCAATACATACAGCTAC
>JAAAKB020088302.1:0-13312 GCA_010014835.2 Apostichopus leukothele | reverse complement strand
TTCTGATCGGACATAGACACTTTATATTTGAAGTTATGACTCTGATGTCATGAAACAACAATTCATTTCATAAATGCAGCAAACTAAGTACACATTCCTTTGCATTAGGTTACATGTCTATTTTGCATGTTGTTAAACATTTGTTTCTGGAGTTAAATTTGACAAAATCTTCTTGATAGGCAATTTTGTTTTATTTCAAAGCTAGTAGCTTTACACTTTACATCAGATAACAATCCAACTGACACTTCTGAGGGTGTGAACAAATAGAAATGCCAATAATTCGAGTACATTCCACATTCAACTAGGTGTTAGCTTTCTTACTATATATACCAGTCTTAGGGAATCATTGTAGTGTGCAAGTTTTGTGTACAGTTTTCAGTGCTCTGAATCTTTGGTCACTTAAAATACTATGGTTACTGTGTACAATTACTGCTATACATCTGCATTAGTTCATATAGCACATTGTCATTTCTCATTTTATTTTGTTATGCAATTCTGAATTACTTAATTCACTGACCATTATCTGTCATGGCATGAGGCATAAATATATCGCATAATGACTGCTTGACTGATTTTACAGAATGATTTTGCACCACCCATCACACATTGTTTCTGCTTTCTTGCAGAGTTCCTTGTGTGAATAGAGAACATAACTATTCAAAGGATTTTCCATATCTGAACCATATCATCACCATTTACTGCGGCCTTGTCAGCAAATAATGAAAGCTAGAGACTTCACAGGGCTGCTTTATTTCAGCAGAAGATTAAAAAATGTGTTTTTTTCCCCTAATTATGAAATATTATTTAGTAGCAGAGGTTGTTGAATATCATGTTGTCTGGAAAGCTTCATGGCTGTTGACATTTCTTGATTATTTTCATGATTTTGATTAAATGATCTCAACTGGTTCTTCTCTTTCTTGTACTCACATTCTTGAACTTCTCCTGACCACAGCAGAAGGGGTAGTTGCAGCCTTGGGCGTGTCCTCCAGATCCTCCATATCGACCGTGGTCTCGGACGGCTCTGGGGTGTCGTCTAACAGGTTACCCTGCAGACATATAAGCTCAGCCTTCTGACTATGGTTGCTGGTGACGTATACAGCCCCCTCTGATAACGCATAACCGGTGAAACGTGGGTTCGGTAACTCCATGAATGAGTGTGCTGCCACCCTGTTTGTAAATAATACATAAGAAGGTAAAAGAAGTAAAAACTAAATATGCTTTTATAACAATTTATTGAGCTCTGAAAGATTCAGATGCACACATACATAAGCTTTACTATCGATCACATTCAAAGCTGAAATGAACAATGATAAATAGAAGCAATGTACAAATGTCATAAATAATTTTCTTCCTGCTCCGAAATATTTTTGGTCAAAATCAATATGGTCAAAATCAAAATCACTATCATTTAAAGAGACGATGACATTTTTACATGTTTATGTATTAATTTCAAATGACAACCACATACGTTAATTACTCACCTGTCTTTAGCAGAAAAGGGTTTTATTTCCAGAACCTCCAGGCAGTTAAAATGTGTAATGTAGAGGTAGGGCTCCCTATAGGACACAGACAGGGGTAACCTGGACCACTCCAAGTCATCCTCTCGGGTACGCTTACCCTGGGCATCCACAAACAACGCAAACTCTGAATGCCAAAGAAATGAAAGAGAACCCCAATATAACCAGCTTGTTTTCACCCTATTCATAATTTCCAGGTGAACTATAGAAGGGAATTCAAATTTAAATAACTGACAGTGTGATATTTGACTAAATTACAGACTAAAGCAAACACTTATAACTATTTTGAGATCTACATGTCTTGTACTCAGTGTACAAGATGCAGTGTCATCATTTTATTTTTTGTTTTGTTTTTTTCTTCAACTTTCAGTGCAGTACCAGATTTAATTGTGTATGAAGAATCATCAATAGTTACTATGGTTACATTATGCATGTAAATCATCAGTAATAACTGTATCAATGTAAATTCATCATTTAATAGTAACTATTGCTACTCTATCCATATAGCATCATCAGTAGTTACTATGGTTACTGTCTTACTGTAGAATCATCAGTAGTTACTATGGTTACTGTATCTATGTAGAATCATCAGTAATAACTGTAGTTACTGCATCCATGTAAATTCATCAATAATTATTATTGCTACTGTATCCATATAGCATCATCTCTAGTTACTATGGTTACTGTTTCCATGTAGAATCATCATTAGTTACTATGGTTACTGTATGTATGTAGAATTATCAGTAATAACTGTAGTTACTGCATCCTTGTAAATTCATCAATAATTATTATTGCTACTGTATCCATATAGGATCATCAGTAGTTACTATGGTTATTGTTTCCATGTAGTACCATCAGTAGTTACTATGGTTACTGTATCCCGGTAGAATCAACTGAAGTTACTATGGTAACCATATCCATGTAGTGTCACACATGATCTCACCATGAAAGCAGAGTAGGAATTCTTCTGTTTCTCCAGCCGGTGCTACTTGTAAGACAGCAACAGGGAAACTGTTCATGATTGAACTGCTGTTGATAGCATGAGCCAGTGATGGATCATTAGAATCCAGAAATTCTGTCAAAAACACAGAAAATGAAGAAATATGTGATAAGAAACAAATGTCTTCATTTTTAAAATGATCATCAGTACTGTGTCCAAACTTTCAGTGTACAAGAAAGTTAGTTAAATACTTTTATACAGGCATTTGTCGTTTAAACTTATCCTCAGAGAGAAAACAAACTAACTTTAGACAATAATAAGATGTTTCAGGGTAAGGCAAATGATTTGAGAGTGGCAGTAAATGCTTGTTCAAGTTTGAACGTAAGTGACCGTTATTTGAGCGTTTAGCATATTTGATGGTTATGCAGATGTCATTTCCAATACATGTATTGATAAATTTTTCATGGGTAGTAAATCAAATTTAAACAAAAGAACTGGTTTATTTCTGTAAAGTGG
The DNA here is from genome assembly GCA_010014835.2 of Apostichopus leukothele. NCBI lineage: Eukaryota > Metazoa > Echinodermata > Holothuroidea > Aspidochirotida > Stichopodidae > Apostichopus > Apostichopus leukothele. The sequence continues at coordinate 10,339 of JAAAKB020088302.1, read as the reverse complement.
AGTCATTCTTATTCTAGTTTTTGCTTTGATAGAAATTACCAAAATTTGATATGCCATTAAAGAAACTTAAGAATGTTCACTGGATACAAATTAAATATAATGTTGCTGCTAGAGAACATTGTGTTTGCCTGATGAATAATGAAATGTTAAGCATACCGTCTGTTTTGAACTGTTTGATTTCTACTTCGTAGAATCGATCCATCCCTGCTAGCAGCTTCCCGCTCTGCGAGAATAAAAGGCAGCTACATGGCTCCGCTGTGGGAATTTCCTGCAATATATAAGACAACAACCTGAAATAAGATGTATTGTCTAATTGCATTTTTTCTAAGTTCTAATACTCTAAATACCTACGAGAACAGAAGGTAACAAATAATGGAAGGGTTATCTTTCTGGCGGAAGCATAAATAATAAATCACAAAATAATTCTGACTGACCTTCTTTAAGCTGAAGCTCTTCTTCTCGTAATTATATTTCATAATGGCAATCTTCTGAGGCTGTGCTGCACACAGGTAGATGGAGTTATTAATCTCTTCAATGGCGAATAGATGACAAGCCTGTGAATAATAAACAAAACCAAATACGAACTAAGTCACTTATTAAAGAAGGAATAGTGTTATCATATTCTATGTGAGGAAAGAAAGAGTGGTTGCCACAGCCTGTGGGGAAAGGGGTCTAAGTTGAAAGGTTTCCCATCCCCCTTGTGGGTGAAAACTTGCTTTTGAAGGGTACCTATCCCCCTTGTGGGTAAACAATTGCTTTTGAAGGGTTCCTACATAAAAATTGTACCAGACTTAAAGTTTGAAAAGCTCAGGTTCAAGTGTAAGGTTAGATTGAATGATTGTCACTATTGACTTTATATATTTATTTGCTCACATTGGAGTAGTTAGGTGGCACCATCACTGCCAAGGAAATGATTCCACTGTATTTATTGCAACTTTGTTGGAACTTTTCTAAAAGTATTTTAAAGAAAAAAAGATAATGTTGGGGGAAATCCAGATATATGGTAACCCTGAGTAGGACTGACATTGGAAATAATCGTTTGTGATATGGCAGACAATAATATCTATAAAAGTGTGTCATTTACAAATATTTAGGAATCAATGAGTCACAGTAAAAATGTCCAAAGACCTGGACGATATTCCAAGATGATACCTTCTATACCAACACGTGTGTGCAAAACTGCATCTATCAGTTACAGCTCACCTCAACGTTTAAGACAGACGAACACCTAACGTACGAATCCTTCTTGTTCGCTATCTTCGCCTGCGCAGTGAGATGAGATACTTCAATGCAACCGAGCTTCCTCAGCTCTCCTGACAACCAGAATAAAAACAGAAGTAATACTATTATAGAAAAATATGACATGGTAAAACGTGGTAAAATTTCCTCTGTAAAAGAAAAATATCAAATTTCTGGCAAAAAATGGAAGAGTCACATCTATGGATTTGATGAACATTGATCAACCTCTGCATTGCTGAAGCAATGATTAATAATACTATACTATCAGGAATGTAAACCTACCAGCTATGATGATGACAGATACCAGCTGAGGAATATACTTCATCTGATAAATACTACCGACACCGAGGAGCTGAGCTACAGGGTCGGACATCCTCTCCAAATTCATCACGTAGAGTCCCTCATCGCACCCTAGAAGCAGAAACTGATGAGATGAAGAATAAAATAAAAAAGCACATTTAATCATCTTGTAACTCATCATCAGGAATTTTGAGTAAATTCCTATTTATTCCATATCATTTATTTGGTTTTTTATAGTTTTTTAGTGATCAGTGAGAACTAGGTGGAAATTCTTGTGGCTCAGGTTTATTTGAATCAACAACCATATCTCTGAATGCTTTTGAAACATATAGCATGTAGAATGGATACCGATAAACTTTAGTACCCGATACGTTTGAGTATTAAATCACATGATTAATTGATACCGTTTAACTTATTACACCATACTTTTAATTTGAGTCTTACATCACATGTAGAAACGATACCGTTAAACTTTAGTACCCTATACGTTTGAGTATTAAATCACATGATTAATTGATACTGTTTAACTTATTACACCATACTTTTAATTTGAGTTTTACATCAAATGTAGAATGGATACCGTTAAACTTTAGTACACCATACTTTTAATTTGAGTTTTACATCACATGTAGAATAGATACCGTTATACTTTAGTACCCTATACTTTTAATATGAGTTTTACATCACATGCAGAATGGATACCGAAAGCTTTAGTACACTATACTTTTAATTTGAGTTTACATCACATGTAGAATGGATACCGTTAAACTTTAGTACACCATACTTTCATTTGAATTTTACATCACATATAGAATGGATACGCTGTTGACATTGTCGATTGCTTACCTCATCATTGAGTATCATGGTACAGTTGATATCCAGTTTATTGTCCTGCTCTAAGCTGAGTAGAGTATTCGTATGTATGGAGGCGGTCGCTCTCTTCACCTCCGCTCCACCGAACCCGTTCAGAGCTACCACGTTCTCCAGTACCGCCACCCATCTCTGCTTCTCGGGGAAGGTCGGTGCCATCAGGTAGAGGGCGGTGTCCTCCGAGGGGAAGTACGACTGGGTGGTCTGGTGGTGCTCCAGGCGGATAACGAAAGGGAGGTCGGAGGGGACTGTGTTTGGCAGCTCGGCTGGGATGATACCGGCGTGAATACTGACCCACCCTTCCTTCGGTTGAAGGTCAAAGGTCCTCCATGGTTTACTTGTGTCTTAATAGTGAAGAATAAGAAGAGACAGAAATACCCAGATGATCTGATAACAGTTTGAAATCAAAACATAGTTTTTACTGATCATACATAAACAGGTCTCTATCCTTCAAATTAATACTAAGGTCAGGCTAATTTTTCCTTTCTAAAATATTTCTAAAAGGGTCCTTTTTAAAGCGCAATTATAGAAAACAACACACTCATTTCAACTTTAAATTACAAAAAGATTGTAAAATACACAGTTTTGAAATTTAAACATAGCTCTGGTTAAGCCAGTGTAAAAAGAGATTTTCTTCGCTGCAGAACAAAAACATCAAAACAACAACAATAACAAAAAGAAAGAAACTAAAACAACTAACCTTTCATGTGTTCCCTGTTGAATATTAACAACTGAGGTCCCTCTAATGAGACCCATTTCTTATCCCAGCCAAGTTCAAGCGACCTGAGAACAAACAGAAGGAAAACTGTTGTAATATGAAGGGGCAATAGTGGAAGATAGCATAGTTAATGGGTCTGCCATTATGTCAATGTTTGTTCACTAAGTGTACACAAAGTGAAAAGCAACAAGTATATCAAATAAAGTAAGGCATTAAAATCTTACTGCCAGGGTTCAATATTATGTTATATTCCCCACCCCCCCCAAATTGTTTAGCAAACACCTGCATTATTAGGGCGCAGTGTCTTCCATCAATGCATTGCTGTAGGACTATATAAAGAGCATGAGCCTGTTCTCTTACTTATCTCAGAAAGCAGTGAGAGTGATATGTCTCTGCCTTCAGTACTTGTCGATACATTTGTTGTGGAGTAGATTTTAGACCACTTTTATTGTGCTGGCACTTTTTGTGCTCTGTACTCTCGTAGAGTATTTGTTTTATCTCTTCCATATAAATTCTATATAAAAATCATACTAATTGTTATGTAATTCCAGAAAGATAATCAGAGTCTGAATAAATCAGCCAATCATTCGCAATTAATCTTCAATCGTTGTATCTCGAGTCCATTCGGGTATACCGATATAAAACCCCTTTTGGATCAAACCTGGTCCACGACATTACCATTCCATGTAATCTAATGTTCATTTTACTAATTTTAATTAGCATAAATTAAAGTTGTTTTTTTTTGCATACAGAGAAGCTATACAAACAAAGAAAAGGACAAAGGAAGCAAGTGAGAGAAAGAGAGAGAGAGGAAAACAAAACAGAAAGATCAGATACTGACCCCTGAACTTTCATCCACCCTTGTGACTTCATCAAAACGGAAGATTCTAATGAAGAGTTAAACGTCGAGACTGGCGAGTCTGTTTGTTGGTGTAGTGCCTCAGAGAAATGTCTCACGAACTGAAACGGCAAGCCACAGGTGTGTGGTAAGGCACTGGCACACTTTGGATGACAAACTCGATGACATTCTAGGAAGAGAAAGAGGAAGATTTATCTCAGCAACAGAAAAGGTAGAGAGATTCAGGGTTTGCATTTCTCGTAACGAGTCACTTCAACTGTAACAAGTCCTTTCAGAATTAATTCAATTTCTTTTTTAATTTCAAATTAATTAAGGTCGAACTGAGTCATTACCAGTAACTTTTATGACTCGAGTCAAGTTACCTAATCGAGTCATCACCTCTACGGGCATTAACTTGACATAATTCTTTCAGTCACTAGACGTTTAACATCAAGTGACTTGACTTGATAATGCCTTACAACCCTAGTTTGACTTTGAAGTAAGAAGACCAGAAAGAACTCATTGTTTGTGTTTTGATTTCATGAGTGTCTCCAAAATACCAAATTGGAAAGAATTGTTATGGTTTATTCCACAAAAGTCTCAATCATTAATTATAATGGTTTGCAACGTTTCAATAATATGTACAAACTGTAGATATTATCTAATAAATCTGGTAGCAATGTTCTTTGACAGCAAAGGCGATATCTTTTCAGCAGGACAGATAAAACCAATGTACATGGAATCATGTATATTGTGACATTCTCCAAACTATTACATGTTATAGGGAAATGAAACAGGAAAAAAAAGGTTCATCTTTCTTAAAATTTAAGTTTGAATTCAGCTTTTCACTAAAAAAAATTATTTTTTAATTAATATAAAATTTACATTGTGGGTTTGACTTCTTGTATAGCATGCATGAATAATTCTCATGATTTCCCATTTGAAAGGGAAATTTTTACTCTGAGGTATCCAATTTGCTTTTTGCATGTCATAAGTACTAAACTGTTTCCACACAAAGAAAGGTATAATGAAACTATTAGAATTAAAAGGAATCATAGCTTACTCCCTACTTGATGTTCATTTCTAGGAAACATCCAGAAGAATGCTCTTTGAACAATTTCAACTTTGCAGTAAAATGTGGTTAATTTAGAGGATCAAATACCAACAAACTGCTTTATAAATAGCAAATGGGTTACCTTGACATTTGGAGGCATGCCTGCCAAAGTGCACTGTATCGACACAGACTGAACACTTTGTCGGTTTCATGTTCAAAATGTTGGCAAAGCGGTGCGGGATGTTGTGTTTCATTCTCTCCTTGACACGTTTAGAAGCCCGGGTATTCTGGGAAACTTTCTTCCTCTTACTACGATTGAAGGGGCCCCCACCCGGTGTGGGCAGACTATCGGGGCTGGGCTGGTTCGATGGAGAGAGCACGATAGCGGACAGGACTGTGGTGGCGTCGCTGAGAGCAGAGGTCATCGAAATGTCAGAGGTCAGGGACAGGTGCGAGGAAGAGCTGACTGATTGAGCTGGAAACGACAAGAGCCACATTTATGGAATAAGTTTAGGATAAAATATGTGATTAAATTGAAGGCTGAGATATGGATATGAAAATCATCCCTAGGCAATGAGTCTCAACTTTGACGATGGGTCTTCCTACTTTTGTGTAGTTTATTGAACAACTTTAGAATCTAATATATTAATGAATCGTTGAGGGGCATCATACTGCTCAAAGTAAGAAACATTCGGAGGTAGATACTTTCACCTACTAAAATGGATCTTCCTATTTCTGCACAGTCAAACTGGAAACAAAAACCCTACTGTACTAAACTATGAGACATCAAGAAAGAAGAGGGGGGGGGGAGTAACTATAAAGACCCCCTTGACATAAGGGAAATTATCAATTGTGCAAGATTGTATTCTTCTCTTTATCTGAATTTTCAAGGACTGCGCAGTATAAGTTTAAAGTACACTAACATATTTTGATAATTCAAACGTTGAAAATGTGTACATCTCATGTTAGTGTATCAATGTCATTTACACTGTTAGCACACTTATTTCATTGTTAATGTTACAGAACATCATCATATTGTAATAGTAGCATTACTTCCAATGCAGAAAGCTCCTTCATGTACACCCGATATCTGCTACTATCTAGTCTTAGGATATGGATGAATTTGTCGCTGTATATATTTTTACTTGAAAACGTGAAAGTCCATTTCAGTAGTGAATATCTTTTGAAGGAATTATTAGAGTAAATTCCTCACTGTGTAACACCTGCAAGAGATACACTGCTTAATTTTTACAAATAACAACTTACTTTTTAAGGATGTTGATTTAGCTGCTTGCAACTCTCTCCTGGTCTCATCAAGTATTTGTTCCAGACTGATGTTCTTAGCTCTTTCATACTCTAGTATATCTTGAAGTTCTTTATACTAAAGAAAGAAATTAAAGCCCTAAGTGATTGGCTTTGCTACGACATAACAGAGCATGTATTGCATTGTGACAGACAGCATGTGTAGTTTGCAATGATCATCTCATGACTTTCTTATTTATGGAAGGTAAACAGATATCTATTGGGTGTAGTCACAGAATGGCAGCTGTTGGTGTGAAACATTATTTATTACAATGTGAAAACAGAAACAAAGACATTTTTCCAACTAAATACCAGAAACAAAAATCTTGAAAGACTTAAAAATTATCACCACTGTACAGCATCAGTTACCATCAAGGTCAAGGGAATCTTGTCCCTGGTGTGCTTTTGAACCAGCATACCCTGTACATGTGGGGCTATACTCTGCGCTTCACTACACATTAACACCGTTGGGCTATCAGACCATCAGCAAAATGAACTTTGACAGGTCTCTCAATCTTCCGAAGAGAACCAAAGCTCCAAGTTTGACTAATTCATTTATTTCCCTCTAATAAACAAATAAAACTAAGCAGAAAACTATCATATTTAGCTTGCAAAAATAGCATCATCTTTTATTGGCAGAAACAGTATCAGAAATTTTATGTATGGAGGCAGCATTATGTTTTACCAGAAGAGGTGGAAAATTTTAATTGCAGATTAAGTGTTACATGTTACTTGTTGAAACATCATCAGAGTGTTACAGTATCCTATATACCTGTAGAGGTAGTGTTATATTTAACCTGTTGAAACAGTATCATAAGTGTTACAGAACATATTTACCTGTAGAGGGGTGTTGTATGTTGATTGAAACAGTATCAGAGTGTTATAGTATCCTACTTACCTGTAGAGGCAGTATCATATTTTCGGCCAGTTGTTTATCCTTGGATGATTTTCCAAAGAGCTTTTTCTTTTTCTTCTTAGACGGAGCTTCAATCTTAGCCTGGAGATAGTCTATCAGTTTAGTCTGTTGCGACATCATCCCTTGCAGTTTCATCTTCTCGACTGAATAATCGCTCTGTCAACGACGGAAAACAATAAAACAAGATGAACTTATGCCAAATTATACCATATTTTGAGCATAAAAAAACCCAGTATTGTCATTTAAGGTAACCATGAACGATGATTGCATGTGAGATGACTTGGCTTACTTACCTGTAAATGGTTCACTTCTGACTCCAGGTTAGTTTTGGCTCCTTTCAATTCCTCTCCAGTCTCAATGGCTTTCTCCAAGCAAGACGTCAGTTTGAAGTTGGTGGCCTTTGTATCTTCAAACTTATTGACAATTGATGCCAGCTAGATAACAACAGATAGAAGTACAACAAGCTTTGAGTGAACCGTCAAAACAATCAACAAACTGTAGATTGTATAAGGTTAGTTATCAACAAACCATAGATTGTATAAGATCAGCTATCAACAATTTATAGACTGTATAAGGTCAACTATCAACAAACTGTAGATTGTATAAAGTTAACTATCAACAAACTATAGATTGAATAAGGTGAACAATCAACAAAATATAGATTGTATAAGGTCAACAATCAGCAAACTATAGATTGTATAAGGTCAACAATCAACAAACTATAGATTGTATAAGGTCAACTATCAACAGACTATAGATTGTTGACAGATAATTCATGAGTTGTTTAATACTTTGTTGAAATCATAATAATGACTGACTCATGTTCATGCCAAGAAATAAGACACTTTCACTGACAATAATTATGACAACATGACATTCAACTTAACTGACCTCTCCAGACAAGTAATCACTGTCCTTACGTTCCACAGCAAATTTCTCCTTCAGGGATCTCAGGTCTTTTTCCATAGAGGCACTATTAGTTTGCATCTCTCCGAGCTGATGTCAATAACAGGAGAAAAAGAAATTGATTATTAAAGGCAACATGTCACAAAGCAAAACTGCAAAATCCTGATGCAGCAAAGCTGAATTGTTATATCAAACAAAAGAGATCATCTCTGTAGACAACTAGCAGGGTTATGAAATGCAAATGACAAAGGGACTAAGTCCAATGCAGCCTGGCTACAGTGATACTGCAGCCCCCTCAGTGTCAGATGCCTGACATTATACCTTAGCCGTACATTAACTTGCAGAAAACATTAGAGGTATATTGCATAAGTAGGACTTTGGTAAAGCTTGGTTAACATTTATAATCACAGCATATACTTACTGCATGTACCTGGTCTTTTGCCTTATTAGCATCAAAGAGCTTAGGTTTGTTAGTTTCTTAACATAGCAGCAGATAATTAACAATGCATCCTCCGGTCAAACAGAAAAAACATCCCACGATTTTTGTACAAGACAGTAAGGGTTAAAGTTTGTGTGATCTAAAGAAACTGTTTGGTGGTAGTGAGCCACAAAAGTGGGTGGTGGTAGCCTGTTAGGAGAGGTATGGTGTTAGGATGGTGTTAGGTGGTAGGATAGCCTTAGGGATGGTGTTTTGGTGGGGTAGGTTCGGGGAGGGGAACACTTGGTAGTTTCTTCCTCTTTGTAGTGTTTGATTTCTATTTTCACCTTCATTCTTCTTTTTCAGGGAGTTTTCTACTCACTTAGCCCACAATGGTTCTTTTAGATCATTTCTTTTCACATCTGTTATTCTTATTTATTTGACTTATTCATTGTACCGTGATGTGAAAAAACAAATAAATGCAATGAAAATTCTTGACAAGACCAAATACAGCCCCCATTCTAATATTAAAGGGAAGGTAGGCTAAATACATATGATATCGTGATATTTTGAAGGAAGAATGCTATTCAGTGCACATATCTACCAAATATTAAAGCATCTATTGTCATATTAATGCAACAGCCTAACAATTTATCACATAGGTAAATATAGTTTACTGTCAACAGAAATTTAGGCACAAAGAAAACCAGCTATTTTCACTAAACTTTTTAAACAGCTGCAGTAAGTTCGCCCAGAATTTTTACTCCTTTTGAAACTAACAAGACAAGTGATTAATGTGGTGAATATTATTTAAATTCCAAACCTGTTGAGCTAGCTGGAGAGCCTGCTCTCTGTAATTTTCGCTTTGCTCTTGCCAGTGTTCAAGGTCTCCGTTCAGCTCATCCTTCTCTTCTTCCAGAGCTTTCACCGCCTCTTCGTGGGCTATTACCTCGTTCTCTCTGTAAATAATTCAGAAACAAACAATTTGCATGATTTGACCTTTAACATAACAATACTAGTTTTTTGGGGGGCTGTCTAAGCTGAAGCTCATACAGGAATGGTGAGTAGGGATATGTGCTAAGACTCTTAACTTTTTAAGACTTAAAATGCAAACTTAATCTTAATTTACTATACAATTATTATATATAGTTAATTTTTTGGTATCACCCCTTTCTTTTTTCTTCTTTTTCACTTCTTTGCTGTTCTATCATTCTAATTATTCCTAAAGGGAGACTGATCATAAAAACCCTTGCTTCAAATCAGTGATCCATCTATTACCTTGTATTTATGTATACCATTGTAATATTTACATTTTGTGGAAATAAACCTCTGTAAGGCACAAATACATATTTTCTACAAAAGTAATTCTTTCACCTCAGAAACCTACGACCGGGACATAGCTGGCACAATATTTCAACTCTTTGCATTCTTACTTAACATCACATTTTGCTTTAAAATTTTTGTAAATGAGTTACAAATGAGAGAGAGGGAGAGGGAGAGAGGAAGAGAAATAGAATTTTAGAGGACATATCCTATGAACTAATTTAACATTTTAAAAGTGATAATGCTTGAAATCATTATCTGTTAATTGAAATACATCACCTTGTTTTCTTTATTTCTGCCTCTCTCTTCTCTAAAATAGATATTTTCCCCTTAACTGTTTCATTTTCTCTCTTCATCTCTTCCATCCTCTCTCTTTGGTCTGTCTTTTCCTGGGAATATCTTTTTTCCAAGTCCTGGCATTTCTCTAGCCTCTCATGGAGGTTTACCTCCAGTCT
>JAAAKB020088191.1:0-13315 GCA_010014835.2 Apostichopus leukothele | reverse complement strand
AATTACCGACGGTAGCAAGCTGTGTGTGTATTTTCTGGGATCGATGGTGGTGTTTAACACTTCTGTTACACCTCATTTGAAACTAGGTCAAATTACCGGCATGAGACGTTTACATCTTCACATCCTTTAAGTCTATCATAGCAAAAGTGAAAGTTATTGAAATAGTTGTAACCTTATTTTCTTTTCCTTCTTTCTTTTCTTTCCACGGTTATGTCATATTTCCTGTTTCTCTTTGTTCCCCCATTGACCCATGACCATCAGTTTTATTTTTACTGAACTACCGTCACATCCTTCTCATCTCTTTCGTTTTACAAATGTTTACTTCACCTTCAGAAAAATCAGGTGAACTCTCGTTTTCCTTGAAGGTCATCTATAATTCTATATATTGCCTCCAAATTATATAGGTCATTCTAGAACTGTGGGAACTTTCCAAAAGAACTGTATTAAAGGTTCTTAACATCGAAATTATTCATAGATCTAATTATGGGGCCTCAAAACTATGTATGCTTGTGTGGCAAAATGCTCTGAGAATGACAGTAAACAACGTCCATCAAAGAGTTCAAATTGAAGAATTGGTGACCATTTGGAGTCAGTAAATTGAGGGCACTGTTACTGATGGGCACTGTTTTGATTCATCCCACTTCCGCTAAGTCCTGTACACTTTGCTGTATATTACACAAACGAAATGAAGCCTTCTTTACAATGGTTCTATAGGCACATTGTAATGTTAACTCATGACACTACTGTACAATACATGATTTGCATCCTAGAAACTGTGGCAATAACATGTAATCTTTGCTTTTAAGATACAGTATATGTAAACTTTGTGAGGCAAAATGCTCTCTGAAAATGATGGTAATTTTAGGTTGTACAATTCAAGTTTGAAGATTGGTGTCCACATGTAGTCATTTGAGGGCACTGCTTTATTCCACGCACATTACAGCTACTGTACAGTATGTACACTTGGGTGTATGTTACACAAACAAACTTACATGTAGGCATTCTTTACAATGGTTTTAGGCATGTTGTCATTTTAACTATGTATGACAATACAACATGAAATGTATCCCAATCAATAAAATGCATCTGCTCACCAATAAAACTGAGTTGCAATCTTTACTTGTCACATGTTTGAACTGCTCTTTCGTAGACGATACATTAAAAGTCTATCGGGATGAGTCAGTGCATAAACCATGTATGTTAAACATGTGTGATACATACCAGTATTCTGTATGTAGTTATGGTATTCCAAGGAAAATGTCATTAAGGCAGCTGGCTCTAGCTGGTTGAGTTTTATCAAGAGGATTGCTCAGTAAAACTATATATAGCATTATAATGCTGCTGTCAGCTTTCTGTGTTGCACATAACATTCACACTCTGGAATGTTCAACAGACGATAAAGATTATACGTTGGTGCGATTCAGTAATCTAATGTCTCTTCACTGCATGTCTTCCCAAATACTTTGCAGACTATAGTATCCATTCAATGAACACAGAATGGACATAGATATGACTAAACTTGCATAATTTAACTTGATAATCAGTTTGAAATTGGGCGAATTGCGGGACAATCAGAAATAATTATGAAACAATAACCGGTTGTGATTGTGGGAATTTTAAGTTACAAGTCATTACTATGCCTCATGTTCTTAACTTAGAAAACATCTTTAATATTAAACTCTACAATTCAGTTCAGAAATAGATTTGTTCCCTTGAGGTACACATAGAATCTAAGAAACTAGGAAATGCAATCAAGGAAATCAATTGCACAGGATGATATCAAAGTATGCAAAAGTGTGTACTTGACCCAATTAGACTAGACATTGAGATGGGTTTATTAGGTGAAAGTTAATACGGGAAAGTACATTGAAATTAGGTCACTTGACAATTTTAATCTGACAAATAGAAGAGCAAATAATCCTTGCATCTTCGTTGTAACTCACTGATGTTGCAAGTGGAAGACGGGAGGGGGAGGGTACTTTCACCAGAATATTTGTACTTTTTTTTGGTTTGGTTTGAGCTGTCTGACAGACTGACACAACTTAAAAGTAACACGGCTTGCACTGGGTATGAGGAAACAGAGTTTAAATCCCATAAAACTAAATCTGTCACATTTACAGGAAATTTGCCTATTTGGCAACTTGTCAAAAGATAATATGAGACACCATTAGCAATATCTGACTTCAATACATTTTGCAAATGACAATAATGTCACCATTAAATGGTAACCTTTTAAGGCGATCATTAAAAATCCTACTAGGCAGTTTCCTGGAGGAAAAAAAGTAAATATAACACAGGGTCTACATCGATCAAACACTATTATATATATTGCTTTCTCACTCTCATACTGTAAACACACGTAAAACAAGTATTGTAATTTTTCTGCAAAGATTTATTTTAAAAATAGAAATTTAAGGCCACAAGTATCTTCTGAGATGTGATCTGAAGGCCAAATGAAGACCAATCGGTGCAGCATTGTCAAATTTAATTTACAGTGCTAACAAACTGTGCCTCTGTAGCTAAACTATCATTAATAATATGCAAGGAATGTTTATATTTAGTCAAATTTGCCTACATTTGCTAAGTTTTTGTGAAGTTTTCGATCAATTTCATGCTATCCTGGTAGAACAAAATTTGAAATTGGCAGTAAAGAAGATGCATGAGTATACGTAAAACTTACCAATATCAGCCAGTGTCCACAAAGAGTCTTGAATATTGTTTCACCTTAATCTGTAATAAAGTAACAATACAAAACTAATCATAATATTGAGAATTTATCAAGCGTGGACATATCCAGATCGGGCATACAGTATAACGGTGCTCAAGGCGCATAACAATATCACCCTGGTCAATGATTACCGGTCAAACATTAGAGACAATCCATCCACATGGCAGCAGCTAAACAGCTCCCAACTGACAGTTTATCTCACAGGTCCCCATTTATACACCTGGGTGAAGAGAGGCAATGGAGATAAAGTGCCTTGCCCAAGGACACTAGTAATGATCTGGCCAGGACTCGAACCTGCAAGCCTTATATCACAAGTCCACTGCCTTTTACCATTAGACCACAACGCTCATAGTACTTCAGTTAGTGATAAATATCCAGCTGATTGGATTTGTTATGGAATAAGTGGATACATTCATTTTCCTCTTTATATGAACTTACAGTATGATAACCGATACCAGATGTTGAATGGACCTTTTTAGCTAGTATTAAAGTAGTCTGTCACACACATCCAAAAATTGAGAGGTAGACAAGTCCAGAATTTAAGTGTTCAATTCAGAATGATCAATACGATGATAACACTCTATAAGAAGTGGTTGGAAATGACAAGAAACAGTTAACGCAACAGATATTGATTTGTTGTCCTTCTTGTCCTAAACTAATCCAATAACCTGTGCGTGTAGACATGTACATACTGTACAATACAAAGACACATGAAACTATGAAGGAATAGAAGCATACATAAGAGCTGTAATTATGTCTTAAATAACAAAATGTTCATTGGGAGGCTTTCCTTTGCTTCCTTTGACTTCATTCACTTAGATAATTTAGTAATTAACCTAAGTACAGCAGCATAGCCAATAAGAGTCAGAGACAATTAGGGTGGAAGAGGGTAAACTGAGAGGAAGATATTGGCAACAATATTTGAAACTGAATTTGGAAATTGATGATTCTAAATTAAGGAATCATTAACAATGAATAGAACACTTGAGTTAAATTAAGCTTTTCAAGTGAACCATGCATACTTCGGAAGCCATCGAAATTTTGATTCTCCCTTTACACTGTACTTAATTATTTGATGAAATAACTAAACTTATTCTCCTGGTTTTTGAAGGGCAGTTAAAGTAAAAGCACTTGGTCATAATGTACGTTACCTTTTATGATCCATTAATTTTGCGGGGACATCACATGTGGAGGGTTAATAAAAAATAAAAAATGTGAAAATAGTTGTTCAGGAAGACAATCAGCAAAGTTGCTTTAAACCTTATCTCTCATTACAAAATATTTGCAAAGATTAGCAGGACAGTTTTGAATCATAAACACTTTTACAAGCCTCTCCCTGTCTTTCTCCCCCTCCCCCACAAATCATCCCACCCTTTTAACTTAAAAAAAAATGAAGAATTCTCACATGAAAGTTACAGGTGTATTATACTGTAGCAGAAGAGCTGTTTATACACTGCATGCAATATGCTGGTTCATGCATACACATACATTTGTGCAGCGTTTAGCCCAATGTAACTCATTAAGACACCTTAATGAAGTCAAATGAAATTTTTATATGCAAGTATTATTCAGGGACAGTTCACTCTTGATACACGATGTGGGGAGAGAATAAGAAACGTCCCCATAGAGATTTAACATGGGAAGAAATTATACAGACAGAAGGCTTTCAAAATGAGAAAAAGATGCCATGTTGAGACTTAGATGATCTAACATCGTCCAATTGGAGGAAATGTGTCTGTCTGCGTGTGTGCTGGTAACTAGTCTGTAATTACACTTACTACTAATAAAAATCTAATTTGTCCCCGACTTAATGAAAAGTTCAAGATGCAGAAGGAGATTGGGGGAAATTACTCTTACACAAGCTTTAGTTGGTTGAATCGAAATTGTGTTAGTATGAGAGTGAAAAAATAATGAATGACTGTGGAAGTAATCACCAATCAGTGTACAGTGTACTAATTACAAGATGAAAACGTGACAGCACCAAATGTACATCATCAGTGTCCTAAATATTCTTGTGTGTGAAGAAAACAATACATATATTCCTGAAATTAAGGATTACATTTATATTTCAGTTGATTTCTATACCCAACTTATTTAAAGCAAACGATGAAAAAAGATCTGAGGGGCTAATTATTAAGACGATTTGCAGGTCTTCCTGCATGTGAACAACTTGGAGTTTCAAGAATATCCTACAAGCAACACATTGTCTAACAACATTGATGCATAAAATCTTAACTGTACCAATTAATCACTGTAAATTAGCTTTAAACTGGTTGTCCCAGTTTACCGAGCAAGTGTAGCTTAAAATTTACGAAACTACAAATTTGGAAATTTTTAATTAGTTCATATTTCTGTTTTCCAGCATTTGTTGTAAAATCACGAACAGCAAAACTAGGTGGGGAAATTATTAACAAATGCTCATGTTTTTATTCAATAATTTCTTCCCTGTCTCTACAGATATAAGTTTCATAAATATTTATACACATAAAATGTGTAAATGTCAATATTGTGTTTTTAAAAGTTAGTATAATACTCATCCATCTTCCTACAGTATTGATCCATACAGACCTTTGATTTATGGATGAAAGCTACTGTATGTGGAAAGAGCCACAAGCAATGAATATAAACTACCATAGAGAGCTCTACACGTGTATTTATACAAGTTTCATTCAGACTATACTGAACATACTGGATCAGCATACAGTTGTGAATAACATGAAGTGGCTCTGGAAATTTGAACAATTCTGAGAAGTTTCCCTACAGTAACTGCTTCATTACATATTCTCCATCTGCATCCCAAGGGATCTTTGATGAAAGTGTAAGCTGACAGGACGCACACAGAAGATTTATTCGCCTGAACAGGCCTCAGTCGCAGGCCCTATCTAGTACACACCACATACTCCATCAAACTGATGGATCTCGACTGTGGCTTATAGCTCTGGTAAATTAAGCAACTTGAAGGACGGGCTTAACGAACATCCACTCCTAGGAAAGTCTTCATGCCTCTTGTAAACATGAATGCTTCAATAGTACTGATAAACATGAACATTGACGTAGAGAAATGTTTGATGGTGCATGGTGAAGAAAGCGGTCAATGTAAACTCGACAAGATCCTTGACAATGGTTCATGAAACTGACATTTAAACACACACAAATGGAAAAGGCCCTTCTTTCCTTTGGTTGAGCAGAAAGAGGAGGGCTGTATAACCCAGAAAATTGTTGTGAGTTACTGTACAGGCTATGAAGCTCATACAGTGGATCTGAGTTAAACATTTCAATCTTCACAAGCATTGCAATAAAGGTAGTGCAAAGGTTGTGTGGACAGAGTTTAAGTATCTGAGTAAGTATATAAACTGAGCCGGGATTCTAAATATAATAGCTTGAGATGGCTGAAAGATGCAATCTGAGTAAAAGGGATCACATGAACAATTTTCAACAGTCCTGATAGCACTAGATATATTACACAAACTGTATGTACTAGCATATCAGTACACACAGGAAAGTATAGTAGAGTGTGTGAACATTAATGTTATATGCATTAATGTTATGTTGTTTGTTCAATAATATATTGATGTATTCAACTTTGCCTTGGCAACTACTTACGGCCAAAATATCATGATCACCTTCCTGAATCATGATATTTTAGGCCATAATAATATTCCATGACAAACTTAACAAAAATTGTGTGAGGTTGCCTTCAGAGGTTTCCTACACCCATGTAGACGGAATATCAAATTAATTATCTATACAGACAAGAGTAATATTATCAGTACTTGCTTTGATACAAGCTTATTTGGATATATATGGCTGTATGGTACATTAAAGTCTTCCCACTCTACTAGGGGAGCACAAATAAGTTCAGTACTGTATAATAATGTATATTCACAAAACCAACTTGCTTGGTGAAACCTAACCACACTTCACATGGCAATATTTAATGCAACACATACTGCAGATAAGAATCCAAAGTTCTCACCATTGCTGATTTCAATTCGCACCGTTCTTGTGGACCTGTAGTCATGATTCAAGTTCACTGGTACTTTTACTTTTGGATGAGATGTTAAGTTTTGTACTGTACAGTTGACTTCTGTTGACCTTAAATGACCTTTGACCACAGATAAAAATAGGGTTCTAGCACTCAGCAGGTGAATTTAGACATCACACATCATGTTTCCATGTTTTCACATTTTGATTGAATGAAAATCTCTGATGACTTTAACCAACCTTTGACCTCTAAAAAGACCAGCTTGATTCATGTACTTTAATACTAAATCAAAGTGAATGCTTATTTGTACAATGTACAGTACTATTAAGGTGAACATGACCATTGTCACCATGGGATTTGGCAACTCATTATTAGGTTACATTTATACCCATTTTGGGACAAAAAAAAGTATGTTGCATATACATACAGTATTTTCTAACAATTATATTGCATTATAAACTTTCCCCTTTATTAAGATTAGTCAGAATGGTCAGAATTGCGTAATTCAATTAGCCGCTTCCAGTAAGGACGAATATTTATGTACATATGAAGTCACTGTGAGAGTCAAGAGTTCCCAATCTATTGTTATCCACAAAAATGTTGGCAATTTAAACAACAGATTTACAACATACCCATGTAGGACAAGAGATTATACTGTACATGTACACACAGCCATTTTTAACATACACCTGATCTTAAAGCTTGCCTTGGTGACCGATGCTTCTCTTCGGTCTTGTCCGTAGTTTTGTTTTTCCTAGATATTGACGATTACCATAGATAAATTTTGCAAGAGTTGCTGCGTATTTCGTCACAACAATGCGTGATTTCAATCAATCTTTTGAGACACCCCTTCTTTTTTTTTTGCAGGTGGCCCTCAGGTGAGAAAATGCGATTACATGGAAGCTTCCAGCTGAGCCCACCTCCAGACAATGACCTCAGTGGTTGATATCCCACAGAGCATGTAATGAAAAAGGCTGACAAAATATGGATGTGTTTTGCACAAAACTTCCCATGATCTCTCCTCATATGGTTTGGTGCATGACGTGATGCATGAAGAAATAAGAGCCAGTATATTAGTCAGTCATATTACCAGAGTGCCATCTTAATGATATACGTACATGAACTGAAAGTTACTGTATAGCTGTTACTGTACAAAGGCAGAAGCTGTCAGGTTTAGTATAACCAGTTTGCATGTATACTTAAACCTACACTCAACATGTAACCTTTAAGCATACTAGTATGACATTCAAGTACATTGTAATGTGTAAAACAAGTATGCAATCTCTTTTTTTTTGTGAGGTCAAATAGCTAATAGTTTTCTTAAATAAATTGACAATGTTTCACATTTTCAATTGATTTAAGTTTGCAACATCTCCAAAATGAGGTGTGTACCCAAAATATAGGCTTACTTTACAATTACTTTTCAGACTAGAGATCAAGCCAACCTGGAATCAATATTCAGGATTTTAGGTATAACTTTGTACTGTATGTTGACATAAAAGGAGCCATATAGGACTACACAACAAAATTAAGATGATGATGACGATGATAGGCCTGATATTTGGGAAAGTGCAACAGTAGAGGTCAAAAGAGGTTTATTTCTCTTGTTAAAGTTGATTTTTTATCTACTGTACATACTGAACGTTTTAAGGCCATTATTTTAAGTCATTGCAAACATGCCCAGTCAAACATGCCCAGAGATATAAAGTAAGTACCAGATCTCAGGGTACAGTACATGTGTTTTATCAATCAGCAGATCAGGTAAAAATTAGTTCAGTCATCAGCATGCAGCCTTAGACTCAGAAACTTGATAGATAAAAACATACGACTACAGTACACATATGACATGGAAGATGATGATAATATAAAGGCCAAACAAGCTAGGTCCACAGATATTAACAGCATACTGTACATGTACACTACAGTAGATGGATGATACTATATGACATGTTCTTAATTACATGCTGTACATTTTAAGTTCAAAAACCTGACCTGCCTTTCCTACTTTCTATCAGGTACCTTCCAACAAATCAAGTATTTGGAGCAAACTGACTTTAAATCAAGTTAAATTGTACAGTAGCTTGCACTGCATGGATTGGAACAACAATAAAAAAATTAATGGTCATAACCATCACAAAATTTGGGCCATTTTCAAATATGCCAGTCATGGTAATTTTGTACTCAATACTTCCATCGAATATTATCAAAATTTAGCAATCATACAACAATGGACATATTAATATTTATGCTACCCAATATACACAAGTTTAGTATATATATGTACTGCTGCAGATCTGTTATTCATTAAACACTAGATTAATATGGGGTTCTCCAGCATCTCTACATAGGGTGTTGTAATATCGGTGGCACTGAATGTGATCTATACTGTTCTCTGCATCAAAGTAACATGATCACATGTAAAGCGCTCCCAAACATGCGAACACTGCATGTAAACTTGTACACAGATGCGGTGAGTGATTGAGTGACTAGTTGAAGGTTCTACTGTACTTTAGAAGTTTGGCCGATCGAAAAGTTGCAAGTTGAGGTGTTTAAATACATTAGTTTGACTTGAAACTTCCAAATATATTTCCAAAGATCTACTGTATTCAAGAATTGCGAACCAAAGTGTATACAACTAGGGATCAATTCATGGTATCCTTATATTCAACAATCACAGAACTAAAAACGACCACTATGACAGCATCTATGTTAATTTAGGGATGGCTGCACCGAGAGCCCCATTACACGCAGCTTGAATGTTTTGAACAACAAGCTGTCTCGATCCATTCAAATTTCGCACTTTTCCCTCAACATACAGTAAGTTAGTTAAGCACTACTTGGAACTTTTACCACTGTACCCCATTGACCCATTGTTGGGTAAATGTTGATATTTTCATCTGCTCCTAGATGATCCATGGGATTCCTGACTTCTGAAAAGCATGGTTTGAATGGTATCAACTAGTGAATTAACCATAGTGGGAACAATTAAGTAAGTTAGTGAAAATATTCAGCATCTGTCACCATTAGACTCAGTGTCATGGAGTATTGCGTATTTCTAACTGTACTATCATATTCGACAACTGCGTGTGTGCGCTAGTTCTTATAAAATAACTTGTCACGCAAAATCTGGACTGTTAACTTAATTTGGTTAAACCTACTGTTAAATCTACATTTACCCATCGCTGGGTAAATGTTTATATTTTCATCTGCTCCTAGATGGATGCAATTCCCGTCTTCTGAAAAGCATGGTTTGAGTGGTACTGTATCAAGTAGTGAATTTAACATAGTGGGAAGAATAAAGTAAGTTAGTGAAAATACTCAGCATCTGTCACCATTGAACTCAGTGTCATGGAGTATTTCTAACTGTATCATATTCAACACCTGCGTGCGTGCGCTACTTCTTATAAAATAAATTGTCATGCAAAATCTGGACTGTTCACTTAATTTGGTTAGATCTACTGTGTGCAACACAAAACAATCTAATTAAACCTTTTATGGAGTATTGACTTACTGTACCAGTTATTTTTATTTTGAAATAGGTTTTCCTTATAATCACCAAGTCCTTAAATTTGTATTTAACTTCTCCACTGCAGTAGAGCATAACACATTTAACATATATACAGATATTACTGTCTAGAAAATGTGCACAGAAATTTCTGTTTTTGTCACGTCTGTCTAAATGCACAGCATGTTTGCAGAGCTGATAAAACTGTCAGAACTAGCCAGTTTTCATCAGACTCTGCAATGTTCAGTATTGAAATATTAATTGTCACAACCATCCTGACAGTGTCAAGAAAGAACGTTATATTATTAGCACTGGAGTTGAAAACTACACGTCCACCCAAGCAATACAGTATATCTGGCGATATAAACCTTTTCCAATCAGTTTAAAACACTCAATCTCATTTGTGTGAACTAGACTTATAGCATTAACCTCAAGTAATTCCACATGTACAGTACCCTGTGATGATATGTTAGAATTAATTCATTACATTTAGGGATGTAAAAGTTATAACTTACTGAATGAAAGTGCTGAAAATTGTCATCATATGCCAGGGTTTCCTGATAATTAATATTAAACAATGTCAGCTAATTCCAAAAACAAAAACAAGTACGTTGCAAAAATTGATTAAAACTTTGACAGTCTGCAATCATGTGAACTCTAGACAGCTACAGTATGGTCAACTTCACATGATAGCAAACTAAACCTGTTATGTTCTCATGCATACATGTATGAAGCAGAATGCGCCAGCAGACTTCCTTGCCTTATAAGTTTGTTGAATCACTTGACTGTCAGAGGCAACTGGACATTGTGTCCTGAAGTACCAGAACATCAGAAAAGAGTTCCATAAACTTGACCATTGCAAAGGTATTATCCTTCTGAAGTTTACGAAAGATAAGTCATTAGTGGAAGTGGAAAACCATCTAAGCCACTTTAAAAGAGCAAAGGTCAAATCCTGTGACAGCCAGTCACATAGAAAAGGGAAGCGTTTGAGAGCTTACTAGGTTTTCAGACTTTGGTCACTGCTGACCTCATATGAACTTCAACATTCATAGAAAACAATGGAGTTTCTTCTACTCAATATGGTGCATCCACATACTATATATGAAGTTCATCCATCACACGGTTTTTGTGTCATGTTTACAAGGTTTTCAGACTTTGACCTCTGTTGACCTCAAACTGCCTTTGACCTCCACAGAAAACAATAGGATTCTTCTACTCAATAAGGTGCATCCATGTACTACATATGGAGTTCATCCAACCTCTACTTTGTGAGTCATTGTGTTTAAAAGTTTTCTGACTTTGACCTGTTGACCTCAAATGAGCTTCCACCTCAGCATAAAAGTATGAGTTTCTTATACACATTATGGTGCATCCACATACCAAATATGCAGTTCAACCACTTTATGGCTTTGAGTTATTGTGTTTACAAGGTTTTCCGACTTGTCCTCAAATGACCTTTGAACTCTGAAGGAAACAATAGGGTTCTTCTACTCTGTAAGGTGCATCCATATGCCAAATATGAAATTCACCGACCATATGTCTTTTTAATTATCCTGTTAACAAGCCAAGAAATCACACACCATCGCATAGATTCCAACTCTGACAAGGAATCAAAACATCTCTTTAGTGTTATATTGAAGTAGTTCAGGGTTTGACTATCAATGGCCGAAAATTATTCAAAATATCCAAAACATCAGTATCTCAATTTTACTTCGTCGCAAATTTGTTTCAGAGAAATAAAATTGTGAAATAGACCCAAGATTGGATTTTTTTGTTTATTATCAATAACTGAGCGAACGAGCATTGCACCTGTTGTATCGCACACCCCCATCCCCATCCAACAGACCCCCAACTCATGACAAATACGGCTTAATTGTCCATTCCGTAATGTGGCAATGAAAGATGACAAGATCCAATGATGGAGACTCTACAGTTAATTTGATAGACGGTCACTACTTGACTCTTAATTTCTGATAAATAACAGCATGGCATTCTCCTTCCTTATAGTTAAACATTTTCTGGAATTTTCAAACACGATTAAATATGACTGGGACTCGATACTTACCTCCCCTGCCATGTACCTTCCAAGACCCAGTGGGAAAGTCATCGTAGACACAATCAAAGCGATCAGAGTTGGATATATGAAACGACTGAATAGAAATTAAACATGTGAAATCCATCTATATTTAGAAAGCAATGTCGTACATTAACAACAAAGCAGATTGAACACTTACTTCACCAAATCTAACTATATGATATGAAATCAAACATGTGAAATCCATCTATATTTAGAAAGCAATGTCCTACATTAACAACAAAGCAGATTGAAATAATAACTTCACCAAATCTAACTATAGGCTATGAAATCAAACATGTGAAATCCATCTATAGTTAGAAAACAATTTAGTAAATTAACAACAAAGCAGATTGAATACTAACTACACCAAATCTAACTTTAGGCTATGACTCATCTGGTCTGGTACAAAACTTATCTGGTAGAGATTGTCAGAGGGATAACCACTTTATTTACATTAAAAGCCAAAGGATGATTTTGTATAACAAGAGGAACTTTAAGAGACTATAATCGGAAGATGAAGAATCCCCTACCCAGGCCACCCCCTCCCCTCCCCTCCTCTCCACACCCTCCCCCATTTCTTCTTGTCACTCCCTGCAAAGAGAGATACAACAACTTAGAACTACTGAGACTGTTAACAACTCTGCCTACTTGTAAACCTATATCATGCAAGCCTCTCTTACTTCTTTTCCAGAAATCGCTTCACTTTCTTCTGCCCTCGGATAAAGTCGACTATTTTCCGATGAGTGTAGACAAACAAAGCACCACCGAACCCGCATACGATACTGAAACGGGAAAGAATGGGCTCATGAGCAGTGAAAGTAGCAACAATTGGGTCAATCCATGCCAAATCAACAGAGGCCTCCACGTCGACCCTCTCAGAATAAATGTAAAGTATTTTATGTCTGATATTGCAGATATTGTGGAAGACATGTGACCGCTCTTCTAATTTAGTTAATTTTGAGGAAAATATACGGTCTCAATTTTTCGTAACAAGTGATTAAAAAGGCAGAAAATCAAATG
>JAAAKB020087971.1:0-13317 GCA_010014835.2 Apostichopus leukothele | reverse complement strand
GTGCAGCATCTTCCGGGACCAGAGTATAACTACAAAGACAACAAGAGGACAATCCATGGAGTTGTAGATCTCATCTCCTCCACAAAATTTAGGCCAAATTGACCTCATTTAACCTTTCATCCTTACCCTAAGCACCTACATATGTCCTTTTCTTAAAATTTGTCTCATCATTCTCTTCATATCATGTGGTTTAAAGCCTTTTTCCTACATGTTGACAAGCAGAAAGTGGCTGAACACTAATTTAGGTTTCTTGACCTTTGACATCATCAATCATGCAAGCAGTTTACATGGTCCTACCCACCAAGATTGAACTTGATCGGGTCTATGGTCTAGGAGGAGTTTGTGACACACATTCTTGCTCACACTTCCTCACATTTCTGAGGTAGGGTGAAGTACAATATCTCATCTCCCTATACATTACATGTAGGGAGATAGAAAATATCAACAATAGTGAAATTTGTTTGCACCAATTCAAATCATCATTACAATTTTTAGGAGATTGAAGAACATTCTCAGTTTTAATGTTAATTCTATTTATAACCAAATGCTTCTAGTTTTGTGGCTTGTAAATCAATGAAATAATATCTCTGACAAAAGCAGAAAAATGAATGATTATCATTTTACATACAAGAGAAGCAAGAAATTGCTATATTTACTAGTTTGGCATGGATATAAATGAAAGTACATACCTCCAAAGACAAGGCTGGTGATTAAACATCCAAGGATAATTGTTCCACAGGTGAAAGTCACAACAAGATTGGCTGTATATAAAGAAAGAAATATTGGCCCTAATGTTGTCTTCATTTCTTTCTTTATTTGAATATGTCAATTCCTATTTTAGACTTAAATATATAACACACTTATCTTTTCAATATCTCCAAATGATGCCAAGAGGATTAATTTCACACGGGTTAATCCTTCCCCAAAATGTAAACATCATTGGTGATCCAATCTGACCAGATATCAGACTCTGTACTTCTGATTATTAAATCTTTACCATTCCTCTGCCACAAAACACCTTCCTACACACCCCTCTTAACATACCACTGCTTGACAATTACAAGTCTTAATCTGAAGTAATAAAGCTAAAACCATGCCATTCAAATGTTTTATTCTCATCTTGTTAAATTATTTAGATGATTTATGTCCAGTTATCTTCTAATCTTTAAACCAGGAACCAGTTTGTAACTTACTATCCTCATCAGCTGAAAACTCGGCTAGAGCCTCATGGTTCCGTTCGTTGGTCAAATGGAGGTCAAAGGTCGCATTTATACCTGTATGGCTTCGAGCATGACAGTTCATAAAAACAAAGTAGTTCCACTCAGCTTCATCCTGATAGAATTTTCGGTCCCCATAACAGTGAGTGATCTGTGAAAAAGACAAAACATATCATGTGAAAGATATTTATAACTTAAAAGTTGATAACTCTGTACAGTCTTTAACTAATTCAGTGGTGCTTTATCAATTTTATTCATATATGGTTTGACGAAGATCTGGTTTGAGTTTAAATAAGGTTAAGCCTTACATTAGATAATGGTCAGGTTAATGTTTATCTGGTATGACCTCAGAACAAGCTATTTACTTAAATTGGTTTGGGTATTTAGACTTAAGTGAGGGGAACTTTCTCAACACATATACTCATTTCCACTCAACTAGTTATATCTCACCCAAATTGGTTTATTTAGATGGAAATCAGCTATATTTCAACAACAAATTCCAACAAAGATTTCCTACAACTTTTGCAAGGCTTTGGTAAATCTGTTTACACAGTATTGTAGGCTTGAAATAGATGACCAGTGTTGATGTTTAATTCCTTCTAATGTATTGCAAGACCGAATAAAGGCTTTGACAACATAAAGCATGTTTGTTTTAATTTTTTGTTTTTACTTTAATGAATAAAAACATGTTATTTTATGTAAAAATCACATAGCAAGGTAGTTACTAGCTTCAAATACTTATTCCTTAATGGAGGGAGAGCACCAAACAAGAAAAAGAGAAAAACATGGGGGTTACATACTTATAATTTCCTTATTGTTGTCAATTAATATTTTAATCTTTAAGTCCTTTAACCCATAGATATAGACTCCTTTCTTTTAGGTCTCATTCTGTAGACAAATGCTACAATGTACTTACGTTCCTTCCATCTTCCTCTACCTCAGGATCACAGATATGAAATCCATTATTCTGCATCAGTGGATAAATGGTTGTTTTAATTCCAGTTATTGTTCCCAGTTTCTCAAGGCAGGTCTGTATAATGGAAATATCAATAAATTCAAAGGTAACTATTAAACAAAAAGTTCCTATTTTATGAACCATCATACATTCCAACTGGAAATTCCAACAGAATGTAAATATCCCTTATGATCAAGTATTAACATATCTTCTTCTATTTATTCACTGAGGAACTCAGGAAACCTCAAACCACTTCATTTCCATCAAACTGTTAATGGTGAAGCTCTAAATCTTACCACTAATTAACAATTTTTTTTTTTACTATATATATTTTCATTAATTCCCGGCCTACTGTAAATGGAGACTGCCCATACACATCCAGCTTCCTCAGTCCCTTTCTCCTTATTGTAATGTATTCTCTTTTAAAGTTTCCACACTTTTAAACAAACAATATTTCAGCCATTTTCAAGTCCAATACACATGCTTCCATGGTTTATACTATGAAGCCTACACACTTATGATGACCCAATGTTAGGCTACCTATAATAATTAAGCCTAGCGATTTAAACAAAATGTGTGATAACCCCTTTTCATTAACTTTGGTGAGGGAAGCCATTCTAAGAGCCATGACATGACATAGCCATATCTTTCACTAGTTTGATTTATGCTGTAAACTTTATTTCAGTGTCATTTACAACATTGCCCCGGTAAGTCACATTTAAGTGATTTGCACTTGTACTTTAACAGTCATCTACCCTGTTTGTCTACACATATTTCTTTGGGAAAGCTTTGCTCCTAACAACACATGGTATGTTGCATTGATGTAACTTGCATGTTTAAATATCTATTAATAATTTGCAAGTAACAAATAAAGTAACATATAAACTTTAATTCAAATAATCACTATTACCATTTCGTGTCCATGAGCATTTATCAAAGGCCATTGTCCATCTTTACCATTAAATCCGACCAGATCACTGCAGCAATCCTCCTACAGAGAGGGAATAAAATATACTAAATATGACAAAATATATGAGATCAAATTATACAACATAAATACAGGCAGTCAACCATATAGTTTTTGTTCTTAAGATGAAAATCATGCAGAAGCGATAAAAGGAGTTACATTAAGGCTCAATGTGGTTGGTTGCATTTCATGAAGTACTTATAACATAGTCCATTAGTTCAACATTTCACGCAGTGAACTAGGATAATATTCCATACTAATTATCAACAAACCAAATTAGCCCTGATTATATGCAAACTAGACTAGGCTAGGTGAATCTGAAATGGGAGTGCTGTAGGTGTGGGTGATAAAGTGATATAATATAATTTATTTGAAAAGTAAGAGATTTGGAGAGAATTAAGTTCAATGGCACTGAAGTGTTGCCACAAGTCCCCAAAAACCTTTCATGTGAATGTTATAGGAGTGCCATCATACCCTAACCCCTTTCCCCAGGGTCATGTACCCTGGTTTGAATATTGTAGTTGGCTTAAGTTTATGTCCTGTAGCTGGCTTGCAAAGGTAATTAGTATATTGTCTCTGTTTGTGTCACATTTTCTTCAAGGACTTCTTCTATTCAAACAGGAAAACCAATCATGTTATTTGATATTCTCCCTGTGTGTTGATCAAAGTAAATACTAGCAGTATTAAAACAAACACTATAATCAGGAAGAAAATTATGGTTGATTTTTTAAAAAAAATAGCTACACTACTGTAGAGAGTAGAGGCTTGTACTTACAGCTGGAATTTTAATGCTATAGCGGAGCCTTCCAACTGTTTTTGGTGCGAAGACAAATCTTGCAATGTATGACAAGTCCTGTAACAATATAACCAAGGCATAAATTAGTCTCAACTTCAATGTGAACTTCTTGGCAACTTATGGTTATTTATATACCTTATTTCTTCGTTACTTTCATTAAAACTTAAAAGTTACCTTCAAATTAAATAAAATCCTTATGATTGAATAACAAAATCATCAAATGTGGAAACTCATGATGTTTAAGTAATCAGTTCAACCACTGACAATTTTGAAATATAAAAATTTATAATTTGCTGTTACAATACCTAGTTCTTGTAATGATTCAAATTACCAATTTCAAATGAAAATAATCATACAAATCATCTTTCTTTGCTTTTCATTACCAAATATTTCCTCCGATCTACTAAACTGAAACAATTTTTTTTACTTAAGTTAAAGTGAAGAGGCAACTTTGTCTCTATTGGTTATCTGGATCGTAGATATTGGTGATAGCACATGAAACTCAAAGTGCTTTGTAATACTTATAGTAGCAATTGTTCCTTTGGGGATGGAAAGGTCCTCTGAGTGTTTCCCCTATTTAATAATATATGGAGAAAAGGAAAAGTTAGGTGAGGTTAGGCCTAACTTAACATTAGGCGTTAGTCCGATCCTGTAACTCCAGTACAGTACTTATGTTACTGTTAGGCTAACTATACTACGAAGTTGCTAGGTAACTGTAATTATGTGGAAATGTCACAACCAGACTACAAATCCGTCATGGTTATTGGCTAATGGTCTTCAATGAGGCTGGGTATCATGTTTACGTCAAACATCGCATGCGCACACAAGGCTTGTCCAACTCGTAACAATTGATGCAACCATGTTTCATGTTAGATGAGTATACTTAGCCTAACGCTCAAAATAAATGGCCTAGCTTTCTTTGGTCTTTGTTAAACTTTAACTTAACTGTGGCCTAGTTCAATGATACATACACGAAATAAAGCGAAGTCGGAATGATTCACTTGAATTTACAATCGAGCTCGTATAGGCTTACTAGGAATATGACCAAGAGGCAAGTCTCGGAGAAAGTAACTATGATGAAGTAAGAATGATAGAGTAGACCTAGGGCCTAGCCAAACAAAGATTAGATCTAACTTTAAAGTTTAAAAGTAAACCTTACCGTTTCGAAATCCTCTTCAGTATGTCCAGTAATTCTTAGTGCTTCTCCGTCTGCCACCATAAAGGCAGATAAGAAGATGTACAGGATCGCTACTTTCAACACTGATTCCATATCCGAATTCCAACAACGAAAACTTTCACAAGTTCACACGACTGCGTCCGCTCACAATGAACTTCTCCGCATATACTGTACACATACACACATTATTTGTCCACGTAATACGTATGCGTATTTACTGTACAAAACATGCTCAGTTTGTGGGTGAGTTGCTGTTTGTTGCTATATTTACGAACGGCGTGTCACAATGCCATTCTAGTATTTGATTGGTTGAGAGTTTGCGTAACGCTAGAGTGCGTCATAATACGGCTCTGGATGCCAATAACAACCCGTATATATTAAACAGACAGTCATAACTTTTAAGACAATATTCGGAGATATTGAGCGAGGATAGGGTTACATGAAAATCTGCTTTATTCATTGTTTATTAACCTTGTCGTTCGGCATACACAGGGATCAAAACGCAAGATGCCAAAATGCCCCCTAGCTTACTAAGGCAAATTGATAGCATGCATGGTACATATACATGCCCTGAAGTAACATGGAATAATGTCAAAGTGCAACTTTTGGGGCAAATTTGAAAATGATGATGAAGTTGCCAAGAATTTTATTCCCTTTTTTTCATATAGTACATTACTTGTGGTGCAGGCTGTTATGGTTGGTGTTCAAATAGGATGGAATTGAGTTAAAACTTTCACTTGTGTAGAGTAGAATTGATTTTCATCATTAGGGAGCTGTTCACATACGTCTCATGCACACAGTATTTACCCTTAAAAAAGCAGTTCATGTGCAATCTCGACCTTTTGGCTAAGGTCATGTGTGTGTCTGTTTTGTCCGATCAGTTCAGATGCCCACCACGCTGTAGATAGCTCTCCATCCTTAAAAATGATCGATCATGTGCAGTATCGGCTCCCTTCCAAAGGAACTCGTGACACTCACTTGACGTAACAACGTGACTATTATGTATACGGTTACAGTCTCGATGTAAAGGAAGTGGCGTTGAGAGTAGTCTTTATCAAAGCGTTCGTATTGTTTTTCTGCCAGAAGTTTGAAGCTATACTAGTGTAGGCCTATGTTAACAATTCAAAGGTGTGAGGGCGCACTCAAAGTCCAATTTCACAGCAGTATAGCGAAGGCCGCGATAGCGTACGTAATGCAGGTTCGCTATACTTATATAGTTTGGGTGACTTTTCTATTACATAACACCACATTATTGAAAAATTCAACTCCAAGTTTATAGCTCCAAATTTACGGTTGCGGCTCAGCCCAGAAATTGAAAAACTAATCTGAACATGCGCAGGACAAGCCTTCGCAATGAAAACTGTTTACTATTTAAAGGGTGTGAAGACTCGCGCAAAAAGAAACGTCTAATGCCGGTAATTTGACCTAGGTGTAACAGAAGTGTTAGACACCAACATCGATTCCAGAAAATACACACACAGCTTGCTACCATCGGTAATTAGACACTAGTGTACAGTCAGTACATATAGCTGCGGTCAATACACACAGCACAGTGTATAAACGATACAGCGATGGACATCTCAGGTCCAGCTAAAAATAACAAGGTATCACGTTTCATTACACGACACGAACAAAACGTCACTTGCAAGCAACAGAAAGTTACCTTTTTAGATGGCCGCATGCGGTTTGGGGCGAGTCTTCAATGCCTTTAAGTAAATAAATTCCTTTGTTTTTTATTCATGTTTGTTGTGTTTGTTTTCTTCAGGATCGTAACATGGTGCTAGGCCAGAATGGATTTTTTGTTTCACCGTCTGATTCTGTGGCAGTCATAGCAGCCAATGCTGATTGTATACCCTACTTCAAATCAACAACTATGTGAATGAACTACCACGCGCCCGCAAACAATTCGGCATTCATGCCTCATTTATAGCTGTATATATGATAGCTGTATATATTATATACCTGTGCATGTAGTAGAATCCAATTTCCTCAGCAAGAATGAAGACCATACTTTCAAAAAACACTCTCCGGAATGTTGGTAGGTCTTCTGGGGCAGCGCTACAACCTCTGGCCTTCATCAAGGGATGCAGCAACAGGAATATTGGAACGTTAATGATGGTCAAGTTGTACATTACGATGGAGAAACAATTAAGCAGCTTCTTCGTGGGAACCTGTACAAATATCAGATAAATTTCATTATTTTATTTCTCAATTTCCAACTTAATGCAGTTCTGCATTTCATGTTCATTCTCGATCTTTGGGGACGTTCTCGTAAACAGTATATGAATAGTTCCACTTGTGAATATATACACTTACAGTTACATTTTACACTTGAAAGGCTGCAGATGAATGTGAATTAACAGCTAATTGGATACGGCTCAATCTAACTAAGAAATCTACGCATTTTCCACTATTTTACTGCTCCAGTAAAGTTGCGAGTAATTTGCATTCAGTACAAAGAAATTTTTTTCGCGTAAAGTTAATATCGTGCATTTTATTAATTCATTTCCAAGTTCAAAAGTTATGCTATAATTTTTTTCCTGGTGTAAATTTTATGAACTAAAATAATGATTAGGTATATTTTTTATGTATACCCTATATAGCATACCTTTAATCGAGTATGTGACGTCATATTTTGGCAAATGTATATGGCAAAATTCAGCTTTAGAATCACATCGTGAGATTGTAAGCTTTTAACAACAACAATTAACTTCTTACCGGGACATTCTGGTCTTCTTGCACTTTGTACTTCAATAAGATTGCTGGTTTGCCAGTCAAATCCACAAACTCGAAAATGATGGAATTCAAACAATAGACAATAAACACTGCTACGGCAGTACCTGTGAATTATATGATATATACAGAAAATAAAACACACCTCGGATTTATTTCAAATTCAGGGGACTACAGTCCCTGTGCGGACCTGTACATGGTTAATAAGGGAGAACGGGGAAATATGGGATAACTGATAATAATACATTCTCATTTGCATGATATACTTAAGGTAACTGAAGACTTCAAATAAGGTAGGCCTCGGTTGGGGGGGGGGGGGGGTTATACTTTGTAACCTAATCATCCACGGGGCTCGGCCCTTCTTTCGAAGTCAATATATTACATTTTGTATATACGATATATTATACTTACCATAGAGAGCAATGTTTTCTTCTCCGAACCGGGCCGTGATGTTTCTATAAGATGACTCCCATACATTACCAGACGCTCCCCAGAATCTTTGCAGATGCCAGGTCAACGAATTCCGAAAAGCGATGACGAAAATCATGGGGACAAATAACCTCTTCATTGCCTCGACAACCTGCTTCTTCTTGAAGCTCTATGTGATAAAGTGAGCGGAGAGACGTATAACTTCATCAAAAGGTGAAAAAGTGGTTCCTACGTATACATTCCTAGTTTTTTCTGGAACGGCTGGAGCAATTGTTTTTGGGTGGGGGTGGTGGTGAGGGGGGGGGGGGGTACATGGAGATAGGGATGACACAAATTTAGTTCCGACCAAACTCCCTGCCGTATACGCCACTGGCCAAATCTGCACTTCAGTTTCAGTTTTATAGGTCGAAGTATTTGTATGAAAAGATGGATCATATAATATGGGGTTTTTCCGTCATTCTGTGTATGATTTTTATAAAACAAATCATAAAATCAATTGTTACAAGATCTATTTCAAAAGCTAACGTATATGTAATTCAATAAGATATTCCTCTTAAACGAATTCATGCGATCATTAAAATACATGTTTACATTTCATAACGATATAGTATAACATCATTGCTTCCTGTATTGTCACTCAATATACAACGGAAACGATTGGAATTTTTTTTTACTTTCAACATTGCATGATCGCTTCAATTGTATTAGTTGCATTAGTCAGCTCTATACTGTAAATCATATCGAAGTATTGAGGAAAAAACTCACCATAGCTGTATGGTAAAGACAATCGACCACCATTTTGATATACCGTTTTAACTGTAACTACACGAACGGGCTGTAAGCTTCAGTATGATAGTAATGGATCCTCTATAGGTCTTTATGCTAACATGAAGACACTGTACACAATACTTGTTTGTTTGTTTGTTAAACTAACTAATTTGATTATCTTAATTAACAAATCAGTCAAAGTACAACTTGATAATAAATCGACTGATTTTCCTGCCGAATTTAAAGGACCGTATCAACTTCTAAATGTATAATTTGATGTAGCCGATAAGTACTTGGTCAGTTAGTATACACGCAGCCGGAATTGTGAATTTACGGTGGTTGTTATGGATAAAATATTGATTGTCTCCAATCATGTCGATCAAAAAAGATTACGAAGTTAATCTCGGTTTGATTGTATACATTTTCATGGTACACAGTAGGATGGGTTGGTTGGGAAGGGTATTCGCGTGCACCACCCCGACAGTACTTCCATGGGTCGACACCCCACCCCCGCCCTCCCCTTTCTCCCCTTCAGGGATCCAGATAAAGGCTTACATTGGGTACGATCCATGGAACGTGTAGACGCAATGAACATGTGATAACAGAACTGTAAATAATCAAAAGTCGGGGTGGTATAGCTCACTCTCCATGATATAAATAGAACTTGGAATTTATGCTACAGATTAAGGGCACTTGCATAGATATGACATGTTAGTATGAATAATAACATAAATGATGTGATAACAGACACATTACATGAACGAGGCTTATCTTTCCAGCAGAAAAATAGTCCCGGCTGCGTTTTAAAATGCATAGTAAGAAGTAGAGTATACATGTTGGGACACAGACTACCTCTGAACAGAGGGTCCTGTTAGGATCAAAGCTCAAGTATTGTACCTCTGTATACTTGAACTTCTGTGATGGTGTTATATCTCCCAGATCATTATCATAAAATAACTTGAAAAAGACAAATGTTTCCATCCAAACGGGGAAGGGTGTAGGAACTGAAGCTCCGACCATCATATAAAGCGTCTCATGTATATTGTATACTCAAGGGCTGCTCAGGCTCTATGGTGCGTGGCTTAGGGAGTAGGCTACATGGGAGTTTCGCCTCACAACAATTAGCTAAAAATAACAATAACGTAAGCAAAGGTATAGGCAACCATGGAGGTGCAGATGAACACAAAATTTGAGTATGTGACCACTATGATGTCATCACTCTCAAGACACATCGATCATACCATACACCCACCAAGTCTGAAGTAGACGTAGGCTGACCGCATGACCTTTCACAGTTTACGTAAATTAATATCAGTGCCCTGAACATTAATTCAAACAATTCTTCACTGACACAGTCATTACCACAAGTATGCATGGATATACGACCCCTTTAGATAATTTGGCATGTTCGTAAATCATAATAGCCAAAAGAACAGTTTGTTCTTACTATTAAAATTCCGACAAATGGAATATCACCGGGGTAGTTATAGCGACACATTTACGGCCAGTTTGGTACCTCACACAAATTTGACCCTTGACCTCTATTGATCAGACACGGAACTTTTTGGTGTTTTGCATTAATTTGCGCATTGTAAACTTAATTGTAAACTGAATCTGATATCACACGTCGGTTTAAGTGTTTCGCGGTCATAATTTTACCATTTTGGTATGTTTGTATGCTTTATGCGTTATTGAAAACGTGCTTTTTCTTTGTAATTTGACCTCTGACATTTGACTCTATAATTACATACAAGTCACGGGGAGTCACTACATCCCATGCCCACGCGCATACCGGTACTTATCATGAAGCTCACCAGTGCATTATGGTGTAAAGACAGTTGACGACACACTTTTTCACACAAATTTGGCCAGGTTTGACCTTATATGACCCCTTTGGCGTTCCGCATTACCAATCGGACTATAAATTTACACATCGTGGTATCATGCATGGGTTGAGGGTTTCGACCATTTCGTCAGTTTGATATATATAGGCGTATAGGCCTAATGACCAAACAAAATGCAAAATGCAAAATGCAAAATTTTAATCGACATTGACCACTGACCTTTGACCCTAGCACAGACCTAAAATACATGCTGTGTATATATACTCTATGTGATTGCGCAATATAATTCTTATCCAGGCACACCGCTGATAAACAAAGTTATTCAGTAACGTCCTCTGAGCAGGGTACTATCTTTTCCGGATTCATAATAAATAACCAACTACAAGCGCCTAACTTTCATTTCGATATAGAAACTACCCGTAAGTACAACATGTTTTGCCTAATAAAATCAATAAACGATATCTACAAGGTGGACTTCGGGAGGCACTAGCTTCATAACTTTGGCTAGGCCTCCAGTAACCTATCATTAGGTTAGTGTACCTTCTGAGTTAATAACGCTACTTCCGTGCCGTTTCAGTATTTCATATAAGCCCGGCCTACACCTACGGCTACAGTAGTTCAAGATAATAACTGAGGCGAGTTCAATCCATGGGTTGACAAATTGAAGTCGTAATCTTGGTTACTGTTAATTAATTTGTTTTCTTCGATGCTACAATGGAAGTAATGTTCAAAGTCTTCTCCTTCGTCTAAATTGGTTAGGCCTAGGTTACATGGTCAAGTTTACAATAAGTTATGGTGGACTTTCAGTTAAATTAAGATAATAAGAATAAGACTTTGAACCAGTTAGCTATTGTACTCAATGCCAAGCAAATTCTTCGAAATATGATGTAGGCTATCTAACTTAGGCAACTTATATGTAATCAATATTTTACACACGTTTCAAAACTCTGTTGAAACATTAGGCTAGATGGACAGTTTCTGTTAAAGTATCTTCCCAAAGGCTATGGCACAATTTTGTTACACATTCTGGCACACGTGCAGTCTTTGAAGTTAATGGCATGATTAGTATGTAAAAATATTGATAGAAAGACAAGCACACTATATGTGGGTGTTAATTTGTGCCACTATGGGAAAAACCTGAAATATCCCAAATACTGTACACACCACACCATATTGGATTAAAAATTTGTAGATTACAAGCTTAGTCTATATCATGAGAGTAACAAAAACCTGCTTTAGGTCGACATAAGCATCTTACTTTGTCAAATATATGTCACATTATACAGATTTGTATTTGTCCGGACCAAAAGAGACTCAGATGGAATATTTAAAATGTTGTGGCTCTGTTAGGAACTGTGATAAAGATTTCATCATGATGTGTGTTCTGTAACCTGTCATTCACTGAATGAAAATCAGTTTGCTTTCTTCAACAGACCTTTTTTGTGAAGCAATGACAACACCTTATGAACAGTTTGATAATCTATCCGAGGATAACAATACAGCAGATGGGAGTGAGGACGCAGACTGGACAATGGGGGACATCAGCGCACCGCAGCATGAAGATATTCGGACTCTCTCCGAACCAGACCCGGAACTAGGCAAGGAGATAAATGGAAATGCCATAAATCACACCAGTGAGATGGAGAGCGTTGATCCGTTTGACGTTGGAATACCAGCCAACGGTCAAATCCAGTATATTCCAGATGGAAAAGATATGCAATTGAGTAAACATACGTAGGTTTCTAAAATGAGCAATCTTAGAATTTTGCTTGTTATTTCTCATGCAGCATTTATTTTCAATAAAAAGTCTTTATTGATGTAGTAAGAATATAGACAATCGTTCTAAAACAAAAAAATCCCACTAACGTGCTAATATATCTAAGAGTTCACTTTCATTTCATATGGAGTGAAAATTCCTATAGATTTTAAATTTTCTGTTCAGACAATCATGTTAGACTTGGAAATTTTGTTTGTTTGCTCAGAATGTTGAATTGGATAAACAATTAAGCAGATGCTTTAACCAGATAATTCACCTGATTGACAAGAGTCGAAGGTGACCTCTGACTGCTAGATTATAGTTATGTTCATGAAGTGATGAGCACCCAATTAATAGTCAATGTTTATGCTACAGGCTCCATCATGAAATATCTAGTATCCTCAACAATAACATTTTACAACAACAACACTGAAACACTGCTCTTTACTGATTTATTGAAATTCTCGTTCACAGGAAACGACGCTTAAAAGTCAAGAAATTTGTGGAGCACCTCTACGTTAGGTAAGTTTTACAGCATGCAGGGTGCTATGAGATTTTGTACACGTGTGATCAAACTGTTCTTAGACTGTTGCTTAATTACGAGGAATAATACCCATTTTTCAGTTAGCAGACATCACTCGAAACACGGTAAATTACTCTTGAATAACTACTGCT
>JAAAKB020087863.1:0-13318 GCA_010014835.2 Apostichopus leukothele | reverse complement strand
TACCTGGACACAATCTGGAGATACCGGTATTACCGGGTTAAAGAGGATGAGGTATACCTGGACACAATCTGGAGATACCGTATTACCGGGTTAAAGAGGATGAGGTATACCTGGACACAATCTGGAGATACCGGTATTACCGGGTTAAAGAGGATGAGGTATACCTGGACACAATCTGGAGATATCGGTATTACCGGGTTAAAGAGGATGAGGTATACCTGGACACAATCTGGATATACCGGTACTACCGGGTTAAAGAGGATGAGGTATACATGGACACAAGCTGGAGATATCGGTATTACCGGGTTAAAGAGGATGAGGTATACATGGACAAAATCTGGAGATACCATATTACCGGGTTAAAAAGGATGAGGTAAACATGGAAATAATCTTGCACTGAATTACCGGGTTAAAGGAGGATGAGGTATACACCTGGACCAATCTGGCGATACCGTACAATATCAGTCAAGAAAGTAGAAGGAATACGTAGACCCATTTTGGAGGACAACTATAGGCCTGCCTCTGCCAGTTTCTGTATTTCCATTCACTTGGAAGTACAAAGCGGGAAAAGGTTCCACAAATTGTTATTGTCATCTAAAAATAACTAACTTGGCGATACAATTTTTACCACGAGCTATACTATCCATCAACGTCTGTTTGGTACGCTCTGACAACTGGGAATAATCGCATTTTTGGGGATAAACTTTGACCCGGGGTCCTACCCCTCAACGTCTCCATGGCAGCGAATTGAATGTTTTGTTTTGTCGCTATATAACGTCGAGCTGTAACGCATTCCTTAATTGTACTATTTTTTACATTTACGGCTTCCGTCCGTGGCTAAACATGAACACAGACAATAATTGGAACTACGTATGTCATTCCATTTATCGAACCGAATAATGAGGCCCTACTGAACATTGTGACACTCTTTAAATGTTATCAGTGGTGGAACCAATAGCTTGGGGCAAGGGAAATAGAAATGGAGGTGGTGAGGGCAGGGGTTGAAGCAAGGGAAATAGAAATGGAGGTGGGGAGGGGAGGGGTTGAAGCAAGGGAAATAGTAATTGTGGTGGGGAGTGGGAGAGTTTGAAGCAAGTGAAATAGTAATGGAGGTAGTAAGGGCGAAGAGTTGGGGCAAAGGCAATAGAAATGGAGGTGGGAAGGGCGAGGGGTAGAGTTTGGAACATAATAGAATTCCATCAGTTAATTGAGTATATTTTCAATGATTAATTCACATATGAAAGTCAAAAGTGACCCACGCTGCCGGTTGAATATATAAACTGTAAACACGTACGCTGATATTAGCGAAACATCCGATCGTTTAACTATTAAAGTCCATATAGTCAGCAAAACACGGGAAAGGGGAGAAAGGAGGGAGAGCAACATCACTGGTGAATCCAGCCAACTTAGAGGGGCATTTTGGCTGTGTAGTATCAAACAAAAGGTTGTCAACTGTGGGTGGGCGTGGGGCACTCTGGGTGGGGGGGGGTGGGTGGGTGGGAAAAGTGAAGAGAGGATTCCATATCGTCGAATTAGAGTAATGAATGATTTTGTCAATTCTATATGTTAGATCAAATTAAGCCTATACGAAAGTTGTAGCGATGATCAGGAGATAATTATCGGGGCCACTTTCGAGACTCGAGACAGTTTAACTTCTGAATCGGCATGCGTTGCTTCATCATGATGGTGCCATTTTAAACAGTCAACAGCCAAATTGAAACAGCAGATACTCGAAAATGTATAACTTTCCAAAAAATCAGAAAAGATGATTTCTTGGATAGACAGATCATACGTAACTTGACTTTGGCATAAATTACTATTGGATTGATGATTTGATATAGTTTCACACTCTTGTTAGTAAAATAACCAGTCGGCATCACATGAAGAAGAATAGGAAATGTTACCATGCATTTCATCCAATATATAGAGACCGAGGGAAGAATAAATTTCTGAGTTCTGCATACATGCTTTCATTGCAGCTGACTGTCTGCCACTACACTTGCCAGCGATATCGATCTACGTAGCTAGCTCACAGTTCTTCGTTGTTCGTACTCCAGCTCTATTCACCAACTGAGGGTGACTGAGAAGTTACGTATGCAAAATGTCTGCGTGTGAAACGAGGTGAAAAAAAACCTTTTTCAATCCTAAATAGCAAATCATCTGTTCTCACCGATGATGGTTTGAATTATATCCTGGTGGTACAAAATGTCGTCTGACTATAGTCAAGAGAAGCATGGATTACTTACGACAACGACATGTTCATAAATATGACGTCTGGTGTCATGAGGTCAGTCCGATGACGACATATGACGTCATATAATGATAGCATATGTAAGCACTTAGCTTCTTGATGTTCCTCGACCTATTACCATGCAGGATCATCACCCTTACCCGGTCTTGCCCGAGGTTGTTTTCCATGTTCTGATACTTGCACTGTAACGACACAACAAATAGTCCTGTGCTGATCCCTTAACTAAACAAGCGAACATCATCTAACGACTAACGTATACTTCGAAGGTTAGGTTTTTCTCCGCATATCGGTTGCACAAGTTTGTTGGGGAAATTGAACTTATCATGGACTTGGGAAACGTCGTCGTCGTCGTCATCATCATAATCATCGTCCTCGTCCTCATATTTCTATAATTTATGATACTGGTGACGTACATGCCTCAGTAAGCGGGCCATAGACATGGTATTCCGTATAGTCTGGATATAATATACAGTGACAATAATTCACACATTATATAGGCTAAGTATTAATGCACTACTTGGTGCCAAGAGAGTATGAAATAATGCACATATTCACAGTGCCCATGCATGTCACAGTGTTCTTTCTGTTCAGAAAAACAGATTGAGCTATTACCATCATTTTGTTGTTTTTCTAGCAAAAGTTTGGAGTGAATGTTGTTGATTCTAGTTTTCCATGTCATTCCAGCTTTGTTAAACCATTTAATGACTTTCTTACTCACAAATTGAAACTCTGCAAAGGCTCACTTGATATCAGTTAGATAGTTTGAGAAAACTCTAGACAACATGAAATTTAGCGACCCGTAGTTGCAATAGAAAAATCAGTAACTAGTAGTTAATATGACCATTACAGAAAAGAATTGTATCTTTCTGCCAAAGTTTTTGAGCATGGCAAATGTCATTTTGGGTGGCACCAGGGAGGGGAGAACATTCTTTGGGGGGGGGGGGGCACGTGCCCCATGCTCCTTTTCTCTAGTAAAGCCACTGATCTGAGAAACTAGCCTACAGGTATGTGTATTAGTCTAAGTAGCATAGTCCAACCACTTACATTGATGAGCCTTAAAGGGATATAAGGGGAAATTTCACTAATTAAAATGTGTAATGGAAATACAACGTTGACATGCCCATATGGTCTATAACGAGGTTCATTAGTGTAATTGTTTGGGCGACTTCTTATGTAGAAGCTACTCAGTGTGGTTGATCCGCGTAAATCAAGCTACTCAGTGTGGTTGATTCGCGTAAATCAAGTTCATGAAAATGTTGCTTTGGGCTGTCATGTTTACTAAATAGGTGTCCAATCATGGACCTCTATGGGCCTCTTTTCACCTTTTGTAAAAGCATCAGATATCTTGCACTAAGTTCGATGCACATGGTTAGCATGTTACACAAGCTTTGTTGTTGAAGCATCATATTAATAGGTTTCAGACTTTCATATTCAGTGACCTATCTTTAAACTCCACGAAATGCAATAAGCTTCTTGTACTCGGTAAGGGGGATCCACATATTACATGGAGTTCAACCATTTGTTGTTGTTGGAGTTAACATGCGTACCAGTTTTTGAAGCTGTTACCATTTGAAATCAAGACGGCTAAGAGTGTCTTCTCCTTTATAAAGAAGCTTAAAGCTTACCTTATGCGACAAGCTTTCATGGACACTTTACATTAATTTTGAAGGATTTCATTTGTTTTTTGCGCCTTGAGCGCTCTTTTCTGGTTGGATACGAACGCGTTATAAATCTCTGTTATTATTTTTATTTTTCAGAGTTCGATTTAATTTGGCCTACACTGATTTAAATTGGTATATGTCGATTCCCCTTGATCTGACACAGATGGCGCACCATACATGCGACCTTCAACATAACTTTTTGTGTAAAGATTTATGAAGTCCCTCACATGGACAAAAACCATGACAACGTTCGTCGGGACCGTGCAAATAGTCTACAAGCAACGACCTTTGAACTGGTGTTGACAGATCGATAGATATATAGATACGTTGCTATGACATTAGCGCCATAGACTACGTACATGATATTCACCGATGTATGCTAGGTTACACACTAACACTACTCTTAAGTTGCAATAAATGACTACAAACATAATATAAACGATTATTCATTCAATATATAAGTGGTGTACGAATTTCTCTTTAAAACACGTTATCTTTGATCATTTTTTTTGCGAGAGAAATGATTTCTTAATAACGAAACATAAACGAAGGGTTTGAAGTGTTGATTCTACGTTATTTGAGAAAGTGGAAATTTGTGTTACCTGCGGAGAGTAACACTCACCGACTATTGGGCACTTACCATGGAAAATGTCGAGAAGTTTCAATGGCATGTTAAAGTCTCGTTTTTCATGACCCCACTCCCA
This sequence comes from Apostichopus leukothele, assembly GCA_010014835.2. Lineage (NCBI taxonomy): Eukaryota > Metazoa > Echinodermata > Holothuroidea > Aspidochirotida > Stichopodidae > Apostichopus > Apostichopus leukothele. The sequence continues at coordinate 8,702 of JAAAKB020087863.1, read as the reverse complement.
ACCATACACCCCCCCCCCCTGGTGTCCTTCTTTCTCGTCACCTAATGTATGGGTGTATCCCTTATTTACACCCTGGTGTCCTTCTTTCTCGTCACCTAATGTATGGGTGTATCCCTTACTTTCCACCTAATGTCCAGATTGTATATACCTGTCTTCCATAGGCATTTCGTCTTTGACAGAGAGATACCGATACCAAAGCACTTTCATGTTATGTTAACAAACAGAACATTATGCACAAACCTGATAGGGTACGTTACTTCCATTAACCTATATGCACTGAGAGTTAGATTACTTACACCGTACTTGCAGATGCGACTGTAACAAAGAATATTAACAAATATTATTGTAAAGAAATAAACTCGTGAGTTTACTAAAGATAATTCAGCGTACATTTTAAATATAAACTACTGTGCTACTAATCCTCCAACACAGATAATAGTGGACAAGATACATGCAATCCTGCTGCGAACCATTATTATCTGCACGTCGTTTTGTCTGTTTCATCCTCTTCTACGAAACCATTCCTATCTACACGTTGCTGTTGTCTTTTTCATCCTCTTCTACGTCCCCGTTCGATTCGGTTGAAATACCACTCGGGTTGCTCTTATTGAAATAGATCTCTCTGTGAAATCAAACAGAAGGTGCAAGAAAGTCCTTATTACGGGAATCTATGGATACAAGCATGTACAATTCTCTTATATCGCATTTATATATTTCCAGCATTGTATTTGCCTTTTTCTGTATTGTGAAACAAACTTACTGCAGTGTTTGACCGTCACATCTCGTAATAGACCGGGATTTTGGGACTTCATATAACAAATACTACAGGCCAACAAAGTTCTATAACACAACCTGAATGCAAAATGCATTGATGTTTCGATGACTTCATTACACTAGACTTTTGCTTGTTCACCAGAAATAGCTTTTACATTATAAATTCCCAGAACCACTATTTTGATGTACAATTACCCTATGGCATGATAAACAGGTCAGAGTTTTGCCTCTGGTGACCTCAAGCGAACTTTGACCTACACCAACAACAACAGGTTTTTTTATATGGCAAATCCATATACCATGTATGAGAAGTATCCTTGGCTTCTACCATGAGATATCATGTATGAAGGGTATTCAGAATTTAACCACTGGTGACCTCAGATGACCTTCGGCCTCCACTAAAAAAACAACATAGTTATTTACTCAATATAACACATCCACAAGATAAGTATGAGAAGTATTTTTGCCTCCTATCTGGAGATATCCTGTTCACAACGTTTCCAGTTTTTTTACTCTAGTGACCTTATAAGACTTTTGACCTCCACGAACAACTACAGGCTTTTTCCTCACAATATGACGCATCCACATGTTAAGTATGAAAGGTATCCATGCTTCATATCTTGAGATAAAGTGCTTACATTGATTATTTGACCACTGGTGACCTCAGATGATCTTTGACCTGCACCAAACGCAATCGGAGTCTTCTGCTCAATATGACGCATACGCATGCCAAGTATAAAATATTATTCATACTTCCTATCATGCTATCATGAGATATCGTGTTTACAAAGTTTTCAGCGTTTGACCTCTGGTGACTTCAATTACCTCTGTCTTCCACCATAAACAATACGCTTCGTCTACTCGATATGGGGCGTATACATGTCAAGTATGAAAAGTATCCATGATTCTTACCTTGGGATATCGTGTTACAAGCTGGTCATCATATATATACACACGCACAGACCATGCACAGACCACACACTCACTTGTACACACCATCATGACTGCACAGGTTACACATACACACGTACAGACCACGCACAGACCACACACTCACTTGTACACACCATCATGACTGCACGGGTTACACATACACACGCACAGACCACACACAGACCACACACTCACTTGTACACACCATCATGACTGCACAGGTTTGTCTTGTCATCGAAACCAAAAATAGATACAATCATTTGACCTCTATTGTACAATAATTTGACCTCTATTGTACTGTATGTCGTGAAAACGGTTAAGAAATCAAGAGTGGCCGTTTAAAGCAAAGCTAAAAGAAACGCACTAATCTAGAAAGACAACTGTTATTTAGATAATTTAAATAATTTAGATAATTTAGATAATTTAGATAATTTAAACGTAATGACATATTTACGTTATTGAGACTGTTATTTAGATGTGATAATTTAAACGTAATGACATATTTACGTTATTGAGTTTGTTGTTTTACTTAGTCATAACTCTCTTACCTTGCAAGAGACGCATGGTTGGAGATCATCAATTTCTTCAGCTTCTCGGCATCCATCTCTACCATTAAGTCATTCATTTCTGAAATCCTCCTTTCGAATGCTACATCTCTCGAGCCCCCTTGACTGTCTTCAGATGTTATCGAACCACTTCGTGACTTTTCGGTTGGTGAAGAGGGTCCAAGTGGGCTGCTTGCTTTTTGTTCCTTGTCCATGTTTATGTCACTGTCCGGTATGTATCCATTATCAGATTTTGGCTTGCTGTAACCTTTGTTCTTAACCTTGTACCCCTTCTTAGGAATATCATTACCGTTTTCCTCCTCCAGCGGCGGTGGTGGCTCGTTGCCGTACAATGGGAGTGGTTGATCGTAACCTGCACTTCCCGCCTTACGCTGCGCCATACTCGCTGCAGGTTTTCGAGAACCGAGAGCTTGCTTTCGCCGATTTCGTAAAATCTTCTTGCGCTTGAGTTCTTCATACGCTTCAATGTATGCTTGTAATTGCCAGTAAGTAATTTGCTGCGCTGTGTCGACCTTATCACAAAGGAAAGCGTAGAGCATCAACACAGGCATGCCGTCATCGTGTGGTGTATCGTCCTCCGCCATACGAGAAATACAAGCAAAAACGAGAGGGTGACCTTCACTGGCAACACCGTATGTAATGTGATGCAATGGTAGATAAACATCTATGCCATCTTTTTTACTTTTATTCTTGGAGAACAAAGATGAAGATAGTTCCTTAATGGTGAGCCCTTCCGTGTCAAAGGTCACAGCTACTTTAGGGAGCTTTTGTTTGTCTCTCAGTCGACACAGCTGGTCAACAGGGCTTTCTACAGCCTCCATACCATATTCGACGCTAGTTGGTATGCGTCCAAGGTAAAACACATTAAATGTGGGATAGCTGTTCTTTTCTTGTGAAGTTACCAAACCGGTAGTATCCTTGTATTTCAGTCGATTTCGCTCTCGGGACGTCTCGTCACTGACGACTTGCTTTGGTTGGGTTTCCATTTCTCGGACTCGAACCTCACCTTTGTTAAGAGCAGGCTCTTCTTCGGCCTTTGCTTTCTCCGCTAAATTTCTCTCAACCGCAATTTCTTTGTCAATAGCCTTTTCTTGCTCTAAAAAGTCAACTTCTTTCTTTTTGCGAAAAAAAGACATATTGAATGGCTAAGTTGAACAGCAAAACCACGATGGATCTAAAATTCCTCAACCAATCACACGCTTCATTACAACGTACAGTTTGGGCGATCTTCGTCACCTAAGAACGAAAAGCAAAAACCAAAAATTATGCAAACCAACTTGCCAACAGTATCAATAAAGTAAATGTCATGTTAATTTTACTAACATTTAACGTGAAAGAAGTTAACCACACATTTTCGGTCACTTGGTAGGTGCAAACGTTTGGCTAAGTTTGACCTTTGATCTCCTACAAGAAGATGACCCTTTGCATTGATTAATGCATGTGTAGTCTGATTTCCTACAAGAAGATGACCCTTTGCATTGATTAATGCATGTGTAGTCTGATTTCCTCCGTGGTTCGCATGTTTGGACCATTTCGTCATAGTTATACTAGTGTGTACTAGTGTGTACTTAATGGCCACAATGCTGTTTTTAGCTATTTCATCTTTAACCTCTGACCATATGACGTCATAAGAAACGAGGGACACCACATCTCACAAAATTTGGTCAATTTGGCCCTTTGACCCTTTTGATCACGTGTACTTTGGAGTTTGACTTTAATTAATGCACTGTGAATCTGATACTGTACCCTACTTGGGTTTGAGCCAAGTACAAGGTGGGTTAAATGGAGAAAAGCTGTCACAATCGAAATAAAGAAATTTATTTTCTGTTGCCCTTATGGTGCGAACGATTTACCGTAAAATCACTGCGACCGCCCATATCAACATGTTCGTTACACAAATGTAACCTATATATACTCGTACCGTCCACTTTGTTGACGCAATTCCACGGAGGAAACGTCTGAAAACACCTGTGTATTCATTGCGATGGAAGGAAATGACACAATTTCGCAAGCTACATCGGTAAGACCGACAGAAAGATGCTATTCAAGAGAAGGAACCTAACACAGGCTAGTCACGAAAGTGAAAGTAGTCCTAGGCCTAACGGGCGTAAACAAGACAAAGAGATTTGATTGGCGCATGATCTGTTTGGCCGGGCTTGCAAAATTTTATTGAAGTTTGTTGAATCTACGGACTCTTTTAATAAATCTGGCAAATTTTATTCAGCTCAAAATGTTTAACGACAGATAACTCAATAAAAATAATGAATATTGATATGGAAATTGCATAGAACGATGTCATTTTCACTGAGCTTTTAGTGCAGTTAGCTGGAAAGGTAGAAGTTTAAATTTGGCAAACACGTACTGGGACTTTAAATTTGGCCAAGTTTGACCTTTGACCTAATTTGACGACCTGAACTTTTGCGTTTTACATTAATTAATTGACTGTAGACATGAAGTCACTAATTACCTACCCGGATTTGAATATTTTAATATTGTAAACCTCCTCATTTTGAAGTATCATGTCGTTCGTTGGCAATGCAGAATTTATAAAATCCCTGCAGTGAAACCATATTCAATTCAAGGAAAAAGCGATAGAGTAAAAGAAGAAACTATAACATCACAACCTGATGGCTTCATGTTCACTTTGCTACAGAACGTATGAACTTCAAATGCACTTAGTTTATGCAATGATTTACACGCTGGCATGATACATTTGATCTCTGTCATATCTGTAATGAGGGTACTGGAAGTTCACTATACGTGTATCTCGCAAACAAATTTACCAGGTAGTAAAATTCCTTTCCCGAACTACTAGTAAAGACTCTCTTACACGTATAACAACCTTGCTTGGAGAATACCAAGCTAATACTTTCCTGGCCCGGGTGTCGCCCTTCACGACGTGCAAGTGCGTTATTAGGGCCCGGGTGTCGCCCTTCACGACGTGCAAGTGCGTTATTAGGGTTGACCTCAGGACAGTTTGCGGTAAACATCCCCCAAAACGGTCGTAAACATGCTTTCGTGCAGTGGTCACACATAGAGCGCTATACAACGGTCTAACCACCGACTTATGCGAGGGATTGTAGTAAGATATATAGATAATGTGTGTATTTTATTCTAGGGCCAGCATTAGCCAGAGCCTATGCCATTTAGCTGGAGCTGTGTGTATTACTGGGTATATATAATGTACATCACGATGGTAGATACATCATCGCCGATGTCCTTGTGCACAACTGTAAGCTTACTCTCGTTTGGTACTACTTCGTTCTTCAAAGAGGTTTCTAGAAATGTAAAATTCTTTCAGTGTGATAGTATCATTATCGTTGTAGACTTCAATTTTGTTTTTGATATTGGGCTAGATAAAATAACAAATGTCAAGGCCAAGGATGAGTGTTTTGCATTAATGAATATGTATAATCTAGTAGACGTCTGGCGGCATAGAAACCATTTCACTAAGAAGTATTATTGTATACATGGTCTAAGTTCCAATGCAGGGATCCACTGTAGACTGGACTTTTTTTTGATTTCTAGAACACTTATCCATGCGGTAGTCATATAACCTTCAGCCCGGGCATACAGTTGGATCACGCCTAAGTTTGTATGTATATCCAAATTCACTCAGTTAAAAGGGGTCTAGGATACTGGAAATTGAATATGACACTGGCTTACTGATTGAGCCTGGGCTAATCCGAGACCTTATGATGACGACACCAACATCAATGATCCGTCTTCTAACTGAATGGGAGTTTCTCAACTTTAAAATAAGAACGAATAGTATTAATAAGTAATTGCTAAAAAAACGGAGCTAAAGATCGACGCAAACACGAAGACGACATCATCAAAAGATCTCGTCCATTGAGCATGCAGCTTCTAGTAAAATGAAACATTGGAGCTTCGTAGTCAATTAGGGGAAGCCCAAAATGAACTTTTCGCGTTTTACGATTATAGATTAAAAGGGACGATGATAAGATTCAGGACAAGCCGTGGGTGGAGAGGGTGAGAAAAATACGAAGTATTTGTTAAACTTAGAAAAACGTAATATAGAAAACAATTCCCTTTTAACGTGGTTGATAAAAAATGGTAATACATTATCTAAACAGGATGACATTTTGGACGAAATTCATAAATTGTTTTCCATTCTCTACTCATTATTCAAAGCCAGAAGAGTTTATTAAGAGACTCCCTAACATTACCTGCGAGGGAGAGCGGTTGTCTTTAGAAGAGTGCAGCATTAATTGTACTAGGGTCACTTACAGTAGTAAGGACAAGGCACCTGGCAGCGATGGCATATCTCTAAATGTGTATAAGAAGTTTTGACCAAGTATTGGTGAATTGGACCAATATTATAGTTATAATATAGGCTCTTTTTCAAAGGAACAATGTAGAGGAGTGGTGACACTCAAACCTAAACCGGGTAAGGACTGTAAGTTGTTACAGAACTATCGACCCTATTACATTGCTAAATACTGATTATAAAATAGCCGCTAAGGCTATATACTGTACTGTAGCGACAAGGCTGAAGCTTGTAATTCCAAACATTATTAGTCCTAGATTTATAGAGGAAAACGTTCGTTTTGTTCTTGACGACATAGTCTGTACTAACAAGAACAACATCCCTGGATTTCTATAGACTTTGAGGAGGTTTTTTTGAAAGTCTTAAATGAAGTTTAACACATTCCATCCTTTCTTTTCTTATTTTCGGCGAAAGTTTGAAGTCTTGATTAAGGTATTTTATAACAACTGCAATGCGTGTGTATGTAACAATGGCTATACTACTGGGTTCTTTCCGATTAAGCGAGGAGTAAGACACGTACTTATTTATCATTTGTGCTGAAGTTCTGACATTGAAAATTATAAATAATATAAGCATTAACGGCATTGAAATTGCAGGCACAGAAACCAAACTTCTCATGTATGCCGATGATTCAGTTTTTTTGCTGGACGGTAGTAATTCGTTGAAGGAATTTCTTCGTACCCTTAATGACTTTAAGCAAGCCTCGGGTCTGAAAATTAATTTTTATATCCAATAACCCATGCATATGTATATATATCAGATTCCACCCTATGTTGACGATACAAATGTATTAATCTCAAATGGCCCCTATAAACTATTAGGGATTTTTAATGCAAATAAGGGGGATGATATATTTAGATTTAACTTCCAACCCAAACTTTCAAGGTTAAAATATGTTCTGCATATTTGGTCTTCATTTATCTCCTATCGGTAGGGACATCATAGTTAAGAGCTACGGACTCTCTCATTTACTTATTTTTAATCCTACCAAAGCCTGCACAGTGTTTTATCAAGAATCTCGAAAAGGTTTTGTTCGATTTCATTTGGGCAGGGAAGCCCGACAAGGTGAAGCGCTCTTCTTTAATAAACACCATTGAGAATGGGGGTTCAAGGGCTTTACATATCACCGAGAGATGTATCCACAGTCTGAAATGTACGTGATGGGTACTGTAGTGTGCACTTTGGCCCGTGGAAATACTTTTTTGATATGCATTTGTCATCTTTTGGGAAAAAAACTTATTTTCCATTGTAATTTTAAAACTCAAGACGTAACCATATTCCTAATACTAATGATCATAATGTATATGTTATTATGAATTGTACATTGTTTGGACTCTTGATGGAATGATAACAAATATAAAAAATATAAAAAAATCTTCCTAATACTTTTATAAGACAGGTAGCCCAGGCCTGGAGCATCAGGTGGCATAAAGAGAGTCTAGTGATTCGTTTGGACATCAGCTAATTTGGAACAATTCTCAGATTCGCATTAACAAGAGAACGATATTCCACAAAGAACTGTTTGATAGGGGAGTGGTTTATGAGTGGAACCTGTTCGATGGGAGCGGTAAGCCCTTAATGTATGACCGTTTTAGCATAAGATACAACCTGCAAAGAATACCTTTTACTTTTTACTGGGGTGTAATAACTGCAATTCAAGCAGGCTGGAGGCAAACTAATTGTGCCATTTGAAGTTATTGATTTAAATGACAAAGAAAACCTGCTGAACAGAGCCATAAATGCCTCTTCTATGTCCCAATTTTGCTACTCTATATAGTATCTTCTTGAAAAACAATTGCTTGCCGACCCACGGCGCTAAAGAAATGGGATTATACGTTCGAAAATATTAAGGACAGAGAATGGCAAAAAAACAAATGTTTGATTCTCTATAAGAGAAATGTATTCTTTGATTATGGGAATTTCCAAAATACCCCGTATAATTTTCTTTTAATACATATGAAATATGAAATACTATATTTATGTTTGTAAAGTAAAGGACGAAAAACCCACAATCGAGGATTCTTTTCATAAATTTAAGTTTGCTGTTCAAGTGGAGAAGTATAATTTCTATAAACAGAGGAAACCTAAGAAATAATAATAATAATATAATAATAAACGCATTTATAGAGCGCCCCATT
>JAAAKB020087862.1:0-22078 GCA_010014835.2 Apostichopus leukothele | reverse complement strand
AGCCCTCTGAACCCCTTCTCATCAGGCCTTACCCATCCCATCTGCCTCTCCTTCCCTTAACTAATGTATTAACTACTTTCCCTTAACTAATGTATTAACTACTTTCCCTCACTAATGTATATATTACAGAAACCTTACCTGGAAAGAGACTCTGCAGGTTAACACAGCTCTTGTTGTTGTCTAGAGTTAACTTGTAGGTAGAATTCTTGAGGGGAGCCACTGGTTTACATACAAGCTTTAATGGTAGCTTGATATTGCACTGTATCACTCTCGGTGACCCTGGGGAAGGAAACAGAAGGTGTTAGAAGGTCATCAAACATACCAATGTTATACCACATGTTAAGTTGAAAGCTTGAAATATTCTGACCGTCCACGAGAGAAAACACAACATGTTTGCTAGTAAGAATCATAATTAAATGCATAAATTCTACCCAGATCCCCTTTGGAGGCTGACTCTTATAGTTTATAGGAGGTCAAATACCACAAACAAAAGATGATCTAAACTAAAGTATCATTTCTTTCACTTGGGTTTTCACTGCAGCAGAATACACAGCAAGATAATACAGTTATTACATATACAACATACTTGTGAAGGAAGTGTTCTAGTAAGTCTTGGGGATTACATAAATATGAACACACAAGCAGAACATATTAGAGCAAACAATCAGAACAAATCAGAACACACAATCAGGTACAAATCAGAACACACAATCAGAACACTATCAGAATAAATCAGAGCACACAATTAGAACACACAATCAGAACAAATCAGAACACAATCAGAATAAATCAGAACACACAATTAGAACACACAAGTCAGAACAAATCAGAACACACAAATCAAAACACGCAAATAGAAGTTTACTAAACGTTTCTTTTCCATTTTTATAGAGCGGTTGAATCCAACTTTTCAAAGTCACATTTACAAACTTTAATTTACAAACTAATAGACATAAGTAAGGATTGCTTTATGGTCTCCCCTACCTGAAGGCAGATAATAAGTAGCTGTTGCCATGGCAATGAGGTTAGCAGGCAGTGAGTTTCCTCGCATAAAGAATGAAACCAGCACTTCTGACGGGTTGGAGTCATCTCCTGAAGAATAAAAACATTCCATTACCATTGTCAAGAATACCCAAATTAGGATTGCAATTTCAGAAATAAATGATTGCAAATATGTTTGCTAAATAATTACATCACAGATGAATCTTTCAAAATTTAGTAATGGACAATATAACACCATGACAAAGTTCTGGTGCATTTCATCATGAAACAGGAGTTTAATCTTTAACTGAGAACTGTGTTTTTTACAAAATTTAAAAAAAATTAACTAAGGTTTTTCCAGAGAAACTGAGACTTTAAAATGAGGTCAATTTGTTTGTCTGATTCCAACAGTTTTTAAACTTACCTACATACGGAATGGTAAATGTCCCTTGATTCGCAGAGATAGGGAACGGACTGAATATTAGTAAACGGACATTTTGTAATCCTGACCTACTCGATAATGAGATCTACCAAGAAAGGAAAATAGACAGATGTAGAAATAACATTGTTTAGTGCTCAAAGCAAATAAATCAAAAGTTAAAATGCAATACGGCCTTACTAATGTTAACAGCATTCAGAAAAAGGAAACGATGTTGCAATAGTTCCACAACTGTTTTATTATTATGAAAGTGTATTTAAATGCATGTATGTGCAACCACACATATAAATGATAACAGGACCAAACCATAGATGTAATGATTTGGGTGAATAGAACACAAGGTTTGGGCCAGTAGACCCTCTGATGATTGGCTTGCCGTGTCCTTTCACACATAAAAATGAAAACCAATATTTACCTTAACAGTCAGAGACGGGATCGGAACTTCATCCTTCACTCCATCCTCTGGTGAAATCTAACAGAGAGCAAAAGTTAAATAGACAAATTTTGTAAGAATAGCTAAGACCAGTATTTTAATTACATATTAAATGCCATCATTCCTCTGAAATTGCAACCTCTCACCTATTTAAGAAAACATAAACTTGCATAATGATGCTGCCCGAAATGAAAACTAATTTGTAGTATTAAACATTCTGTATAATGTACATTACATGTGTCCATTCCACACAGTTATTCCAACATATTAACTAACTTTACATTTCATCAGCTCTATATTAAAACTTACAAAAGCGTTCACTTCAAATTTACTACAGAAAAATTGTCCTTTTGAAAATATCTGACTTTGATGAAAGCAATCAGAGATTGTGAGAGTAGCCCAATTGACTGCAATGATGTCAAACATTTCCCTTAATGTTTCTGACACTGGAGGAACAGAACTATTCATACTTATAGTGTAAGGGGATGCTAAGAACCAGGATGTAGGGCTGTACATCATACCGACCAGCTGTCATCCATCTACCCAACAAACATGAATGTACGCATTGAAAAATAGAGTAGCACTAGCTGTGCTTCAAAGCAAAACACAACGGGAAAAGTGGAAGAAAAGTCTCAGCAGAATTGAAAACAGAAAAAGAGAGTAAAATGTGGGCACAAAGTTCCTAGTTATTTGTTTTGGTTGAACATAATGCCATCTTACCCAGAAATTCAAAACATATTGTAGTTTAATTGTATAAGATGATATTACATTATATGTTTAAGTATTGCAAAACTGCATTTGATTGTTATTTTGAGTTTCTCTATTGCAAGTGTAATGCACATTATATTTTATTAACATCTGATATTGTATTATGCTGTATTGAACATACTGTATTGTGTTGTAGTATATTGAATTTTATTATATTGTATTATATATATTATATATATTGTATTATGTATATTGTTTTGTGTTATAATGTGTTATATTGTATTATATTGCATTGTATTATATAGTATTGTATTATAGTGTGTTCTATTGTATCATATAATATTGTATTATAGTGTGTTCAATTGTATTATATTGTATTGTGTTTTATTGTATTATATTGTATTATATTGTATTGTGTTTTATTGTATTATATTGTATTGTATTATAGTGTGTTCCATTGTATTGTATTGTATTGTGTTATATTGTGTTCTATTGTATTAATTTGTATTGTATTATATTGTTCTATTGTATCATATTCTATTGATTATATTGGATTGCATTACTTTTCTGTGTTATGTTGTGTTGTGCATTTTAAGGTTACATTTTATTCCAATTCCATCTATACTAAATAAAATACAGAACAAATGTATAGCACACTTAATTCTACTGAGAAGAAAACTAAGAACCAACTCTGGTCTACAGAATTCAAAAATACCTTCTCCTCCACTTGTGAATGTTCCTAGATGGCATGCAAATATTAAACAAGATTACATCAAAGGTTTAGTGCATTCAATATCTTCCACCAGAACCAAAAAAAAAAAAAAAAACCCAAATCAATAATCCATGCAAACTGTTTGTCAAGGTTATGTGCAATCACACACATAACATTAAACTGGTAGTCTGTAGCATTGACTGGAAACAAGAACGGCAAACAGGGCACAAAAACTGAATATATTAAACCAAAATTATTATCAAAATTTGACATCAAAGTAAATAACTCATGGAAACCAAGACCTGTTTCAATAGCCACTCACTGAGGCCTCAGCTGTTTAATAATTCAAACAATAACGCAAGCTAAATTAAATGAACAAAAAAAAAGAATAATGAAGGTGGAATGATTAACTTTATCTGGAAACCTTCTCTTACCTCCGTAGAACTTGATAACAAATATTCACACACCTTTAAAATAAAAATTAAATCTACATATTGTGGATGCTTGATAAAGATGGTACATCTGCGAACAATTAGGACATAGATCAAATGCTCGATCACAACAACTACCACCCAGAATTCTATATGCAAATGAGGCTGGGCACCAGTGTACATTTACCCTGATAGCCTATATATGCTATGTAATGCTATATGAGATATTCCCTCAAGCATGTTCTGATTAACATTCAATAGCATGTAATATTGTGCTGACATACCTGGTCTGTGCAAACATACATCAATGCTCTATTAACTTATGAGAGGATTTTAATAGAGTTGCACCTTCAAAGTATTATTTTACTACGTCAAAATGTTGCCAACTTACTGAGTTCTTGTCCAGGTTGGATGGGACATGGGCCTTTATGATAAGCTCGTCATGTGTTCCTGTCTTTGGTAAAATATCTATGGCAGAACAAGACAATAAAATGATTTTTGCAATATTTATACAAAGGTGGATACATTTTAATTTGAATTAATATTAATCTGAAATACTTCCAATTTACTCCTCAAGTGGTGTATCTTGAATATTTAATATATCTGAAATATTAAATCAAACAAGAACTTGTAAGCAAACCATAGTTTTTGTTTCTTCTGTTACTTCAAAGCATCAAAAACTAGAAAAACAAATTCATATCTTTCTTCTGTTACTTTTCTTAACAGACAGCTTTCTTTCAAATCTACAATCTTTTGCTCCTCCATCTCCCATGTGACCAAATACAAGTTTAATATTTAATACTGCATGATGAGTAAATATTATAAGTTTTTCAATATAACAGCAAAGCTCTTCTCTGGTTAGAAAAAAAAATTCCTATTATGATTTCTGATGATTGCTCATAAAGTAAACAGCTACACTATTGACCTGCCCTTATAACAACAAACCAATGCTTGTTAGTGTTTGAGAAAGGAACCAATCTTATCTCAAGTGGTATTGGAGCTGCCTTTGCAATAAGATTTGTTTTCAGCATTCCTCCTTGATGTAAATGAAACAATGATTTATTGGTCTACGACTGTAGAATATCACCCACTTTATGGCAAATAAATTTATACAATTGCTCAACAAGAGTGGATATCCATTGAATTTTTTATGGGAAGGAAGCAAAATAGTGATGTACTTGTAAGATTGGAGAGAAAGAGAGGTGGTGGGGGAGGCATGGAGGGGAGGATGGGTTTGAGTGAGGATGTTGTTTTAAATATAGAATGTAAATTATTAATTGAATGTTTATTAGGTCAGTAATCACAAGGTTGGTATCACTTTCTTCAATCTTCTTAAGTTATGGCGAGGAGGAATTATCGTCACCAGTTAACTGATGGTAGGATTGCTAATTTATTAAATATGACAACTTCTGGCAAAGTTTTGCTCACTAATTCAGATCATTGATTAGTCATAAACACAATACTGACTTAAAGTCGGCAGGTTAATACACTCATTGACTCCTCTTACCTGCTGAGTGAGATAATTCTCTGATTGTCTGCTGGAGTTTCTTCATCTCCTCATCCTGTTCGTCGTAGTTTATCTCTCGAGACTCTGGGGTGGGAACCACTAACAGAGATGGATCTGTTCCCAGATAGGAACAAGCCAGGTGTCCATCCGCATCAAGGCTTGTTATCACACCTTTCAAATCTCTGTGATAAGATGACAAAATATTCACCTGTCAGGCATCGAATGATGGGCTTGATAAAGCACCATGCACCAATTAAAAGTCACATTTAACAAATATGGAAGATCATTAACCTGGTTTTTCTAAGGAATTAAAATAAAAAAATCTTCACTGTGTTGTAACTGCTTATGTAAAAGTGTGGGCGATTTAAAAGTGAGCAATTTTTCAAATATAATATTAATTTGACGTCTCAGTTTGCCCACAGGGCTAGTTGTGACCTTGTTTAGGTAACTCATCTGTGTGCCATATGCATTTTAGTAGATGTAGTATACATTCCTACATTTTTCAATTATCTTTTGATCTTTTGTTGTCACTGTTGTTAGGTGGTACTGAGTATAGAGATAACTTACTGAAACTGTCACACTCTCAGAACTATTGAAGAATATTGTAACTTGGCTGATAACTTACTGAAACTGTCCCACTCTCAGAGCTATTGAAGAATATTGTAACTTGGCTGATAACTTACTGAAACTGTCCCACTCTCACAGCTATTGAAGAATATTGTAACTTGGCTGATAACTTACTGAAACTGTCCCACTCTCAGAGCTATTGGAGAATATTGTAACTTGGCTGACAACTTACTGAAACTGTCCCACTCTCAGAGCTATTGGAGAATATTGTAACTTGGCTGATAACTTACTGAAACTGTCCCACTCTCAGAGCTATTGGAGAATACTGTAATTTTGCGGCCCATTTTAAAGTTACTCCGCTGTATACCATTATCTGTCCTGTTTGAGTCCCCACCAGGTAGAGTAACTGGTCTTCTGAAACTGATTAAGAAACAGACAGATGAAGATATCTTGCCTATAGGAGGATAGAGAGGCCTGTAGGAGAACTCAGACTGAGAAGTTACCCCCCCCCCCCACACTACCAGAAAGATGTAATTGCTGGATTAAAGCTGCATTTTTGTAAATTCTCAACACTCATTGATAAATGGAAAGTTCAGAGCAGTGTATAATTCAAATTACACTGTCCTATAATGTACGATTCAGTGATTGATGATTGTCTTTGTAATAAATTATGCAAATTAATCAGACTCTGAAGAAAATAATGATCAAAGCGTATGAAAGACAAGCAACGCCTGTCAAATATTAGTTTTGAATTCTCAAAATTACAGAATACTAGTAATTCAACCACAGAAATTTCAGATACAAACTGAGCAACCACAGTTAACCTCTCCTAAATGGATATGTTATCCCACACGCCAAAGCCCCCCCGCCCCCTCCCACCTCCCCCCTCCCCCTAAGAATCTTTACAAAATATATCTAACATAAATAGCACAACATAACAGGACCACCACATGAGGACAATGGATCCTCTCTAACCGAAAATAATTAGGATATGATTTACCTGAAGCATTTGGATAAAAGCAAACTGGGTTATATTCTAACTTCTTCATAAACTTCAGAGTACCATTGTCTTTTAAACAATAGACTGATCTTTCTCCTGAAAAACAAAGTAAGAAAAGGTTTTTATTATTACCAGTGGTGGCTCGGTCTTACTTCTTTCTGAAGCCAATTTCAGAATCGTATATCCTATATACATTTGGTCAAAAGATTAATGAACTAACCAGCAAATACAACAAGCACAAGGGCTATTAAAGATATAAAAGTACAATCTTCCAGTAAAATATAAGAAATGAAATTTGTATTTTCCTGTTTTTCTTGCTATTCTGTCACACTAAGTTTACTGATACTGTATGTTACAGGAACATTCTAAACGACAGATTAAGACATTTGGCAGCAAAGATGTATACAATTACAGACTGAAATAGGACATACTCACCTAACACAAGGATTACGGGTGAACCATTAATGATGAACATTCTCACTAACTGATTAAGACATCTGGCAGCAAAGATGTATACAATTACAGATTTACATAGGACATACTCACCTAACACAAGGATTACGGGTGAACCATTAATGATGAACATTCTCACATAAACTGATTAAGACATTTGGAAGTAAAGATGTATACAATTACAGACTGACATAGGACATACTCACCTAACACAAGGATTACGGGTGAACCATTAATAATAGGAGCAACGGTAACATCCAGCACTGGTTCACCTAAATTATACATCCAATCAACCTATAAAGACAGAAAAGGATTGGCTTTCTCAAATGTAGCAGGAAGAGAATGTTTTAATAATTGCTACATTTCCAGAAATTACTAGCTAGCAATGACACATATCATACTGGTTACATGTAGGCACTAACATACATCACACACTGATGTCTTTGTAACTGAAATACACAGTTCCGAAACTTGGTTTGAAATGAATGTACAGTGAATCTACTTGAAGTTCAATCAATGATGATATCACTGATTATTGAAATGCATAAGGATATCTCAAAATCACAAATAAATTTAATATCCCGTTAAATGTATGATGATATCACTGATTACTGACATGTGATATCTCAAATATGGTGCAAGTCAGCATATACTAATATCACTGTTCTAATTCATACTGACAAATCTAAACCTTGAAATTCAATGTAT
Organism: Apostichopus leukothele; assembly: GCA_010014835.2. NCBI lineage: Eukaryota > Metazoa > Echinodermata > Holothuroidea > Aspidochirotida > Stichopodidae > Apostichopus > Apostichopus leukothele. The sequence continues at coordinate 14,139 of JAAAKB020087862.1, read as the reverse complement.
TTGATACATCACTGAATCAAATTGAACTGCATAATCACAAAAATAAACAGATATCACTTATAGCTGGAATGTAAACTGAATTGAAATTGAAATTCAGACATGCTAATATGTCACCGATAATTGAGATGCATATATACTGGAATCTTAATATACTAAAATACAATGTAAACTGACATCACTTAATCTCCTACAAAGCAAATCAATTCATAGAGATATCTTCTATAACTGATATGAAATATAAATTGATATCTCCTACAATGGATACTGATATCTTTGATCTTTAATATCAATACATACTGTTATCTTTTTTCCAACTGCGACCTTCTGCGAATCTTCCTTGGAGTCCGCGTCCTGAGCCACCGCTAGGACTTGGTACTTGTAGCTCTCTACCTGCCAACTTGAAGACACGGTTATGAAAGAATCTGTTCTTGGGACGTAACAGATTGGACCGGGAAGTAAGAAATTAGGCAGAAATCGAGTGAAAGCAAAACTCTCCTGTTCAAAGAACGACACAGTGCCATCGAGTGACTGGACACAAAGGAAATCTTTGCCTAGAAAAGAGAAATTGATAATTAATAAATTCATATGCATGAGAAATATATTTTTATATCTGGATATTTTGCACACTAAGTTAATGATCAACTCCAAATGAGATTTATCAAGTTTCATCTGTGATGCTAGAACATTAATGTTGTAGTTCAAGTGACTTTTACCATCATTGATCACACACCATGTAAGAAGGCCATGTCATGTTGTCTGCATCTATCAGTAACAGAAACTGTTATTCTTACTGATAACAAAAACTTTATTGAAATTATGGAAGTTTTGTCAGAAATTTATATCCCAAACCTTTTGAAGAAACTTTTGGGTTTAGTTCTACTTTGAACTAGCATGACCTACTGTATGGCATTATTTATGTGACACAAGTCAAATTGTCCAAACTCCAGAAAGAAAACTGACCGACTGCTGTCATTGGCAGAATACATCAATGGGGTAAGAGATCCATTCAGACATTCCCTTTAAAACTGAACCAAAAGTAAAGGAAAGTTGCTTTGATAATAAATCTTGGAGTGACATCAGATATCCAGAGAATCCTTGTCTCACATCTCTAATGTTACACTGATAACATTCAGCAGACCGTCTCTTGTCTCACATCTGCAATGCTACACTGATAACATTCAGCAGGTCAGTCTCTTGTCTCACATCTGCAATGCTATCCACTGATAACATTCAGCAGGTCAGTCTCTTGTCTCACATCTGCAATGCTACACTGATAACATTCAACAGGTCAGTCTCTTCTTGAGGCGTACCCTATTAGGTGAAGAGACATAGGTTTGTTAAAGAGAGGGTATGAAAACTACCCGAGAGAAACAGCTATGTACTATAACTGATTTCATGTATCACTTAAACATAATCAAAATGATCTCTTAGCATCACTTCTACTACTAGCTGCTAAAAAGTACATTTGACCTTTGAACTCCTATTCCTGTGTACTTTCGTTTACACCAAAACCAAAGGATGATTGTGCAATATTAGGTTACACCCCACAAAGTTCTATTTGAAATATATTCCACATTTTGGGGAATTGAGACCGTAATTAACCTTTCATCTCCTAACCTTGCACACATTGTGCCCCCCTGACCAAACAACCAGTCACCGATCCAGATCAGATTCAATCTCCAGAAATGCTTTAAATTATTTCATATTTTGACCTCCTTTGAACTCAAACTGACCCTTGAACTAAGGTTTGTGTAAACAATAATGAAGCCCCTGACATGATCAACAACTTGATAAAATGTTGATCAATATTGATCATCAGGATGCAACTGAACTGAGCAGACACACAGAAAGATGTATGAATGATTGAACAGACAGACAGACACTACCATAGCAACATTGTCATTGGTTAACTGATAGAGTAAGTTTGGACCTACCTTTGACTGAGCCGAATGGTCCCATGGCTAGGTTATACGCTGATCTCTGCAGATGATGTTCATATACCATCTTCATTTGGTACTGTACACCATGTTCAACTGAAGCTGATGAACCTGCAGGCAATAATTAATAGCAGTTTAGAATGATAAAAATATGGTCTCTGACAAAATACTATTGTTCCTTGGTACAAAACTGCTACGACTTTTTACTGGATGTTGGTATAGAAATAAGGAAAGAATCAAACAAAACATTCTACTACAGTATCTATAGTTGGGCAGTCATGGACATAATCTGTGTTTCACCTGTCAGAAGGACTATCGGTATCTGTAATATACCATTTCCTACATTTCCTTACATTTTTCAATAAAATGGAAACACACCTTCCCCATCAGACAATGGAGTTGTCCGAGATAAGTAATGAACTGCCCGCAGCATATTAATAAGATATTATCAAATTATATAGAAGGGTGACAGAAAAAGGACAAAAACCTCAAACGTAATCAGTATTAGATTAACAACCAATTGATGAAAATAAGAGATCCACACAAACAATAAATGTAATATTTCTTCTTTAATAGAAAGATGTTACTCACTACTGCTCCTTGTCTTATAATGTATTCTCTTATTCGCAAGTAAATCCAACAAATGAAAAGAAATAAACTCACAGGTCATCAGGATTGTAAGCATGACCTCAAATTAAAGATGTTTCTGGTACTGTAAGTCATTTGCAGGCATTGTGGAGTGTTAAGATGTCTCAGAAAAGTTAGACATCTCAGAAAAGTAAGATGCCTCAGAAAAGTAAGATGTCTCATTTTTGAACATGAGTGAACATAGTTTTGACTATTTTAGCACACATGGGATAAATATTAATGACTTTTAAGAATTTCATTAAAGACATGCAGTGGAAACTTCATTACTTACTACTTATTGAGTAAACTGCTAACTTCCGTGGGTGTAGTACGGCGAGATGGAGGGCCTCTGAGACCCTGAAAGAAGAGAGAAACATGCATGGACAAAAATAAGCTTTTGAACTTGAGGTAATTTATTGTATATAATATTTTGTGTCAACCCTTCAGAGTTGATCCATCGAAGGAGACTTCTAAAATAATAGCAACGTTTCTTTGCCCACAAATAACAACAGTAAAAACGTACAATATATCAAATGGTGAATATTTCCATTGTTTTCTAGAACCAACTGTTCACTACTCCCTGGTGGTTTTTTAACAGTTTTTATTTTTACAAACTGAGTTACTAATAAGGATCCATGCTGACAGTTTCTCGCAGCAAAAAGTTTCATTCATATTGATTTGAGGGATGTGAAGTATGGTAACTTGATACACACTTAACAGTGTGTTTAAAAAAACATGGTTTCAATTGACCAAACTATGATCTTCTTCAAATTTTGTTTTCTATCAAAAGCTTTCTAATGAGAAATGAGGGGTGACTGACACAACACTTTGTTGACAGACAACTTAGGTTAAATCATTAATAACCACCCATCTGTAAAACTTAGAAGATGACTCTTGTAAATGATATGGAAATAATATTAGCTATCAAGCTGCATTAATGAACAATTTTTGTAGTTCTTGAAATTTGATTTTTCTGAATGGATAATTATAACTTTTTGTGCTAACTGTAAAATTTCAAAGCCTTCTAAAGATGGAAACTTACGAGACAAATTTGCCAGCCTCTACCTGGAGGATGGGCAGAGGAAGCTGCTGCTCCAAGAGGACATCCTCTGCTTGTAGATGTGATCCTTTCCCTGACTGAGGGGTATAGATCCGAAGAATTCCCTGGTAGCTCCCAACTATCACTTTATCTGTTGTGAGGAATATTTGTAGGAGTTCAAATAAATTTGTTGTGGCAAGTCATTCAAATGCATACTTTATGCACCTGAAATTGGTGTGATCCACATTGACTTCATTTTGGGAGATTACTGCAATTTTGTTTTACCCAACCATAAGCTGTACAGTAGAGCATACACGCCATGGTATGCATAGATGTGGTAAGAAGGATGAGGACAGAGGGCATAGAGCTAATATTAATATTTTCATTATATTATGATTAATTCCACGATTTGCTTGAATACATATCTGTAAGTGTACATACATAGTGTCAGAGGGCTCTAAAAAGAGATAAGATGTTGTTGGGAGAGCTGGGACGGTAAACGACAGGACAGATGTAGAAAATATGTCACATGTGAGGCATCCATCTTCAGCAATGAGAGAGGACTGACTGCATAAACTCACCTAATTGGCTGTTAGCATTATCTATATTAGCAACACACAGGCTGCAATGATCGAAGACCTCTTGTGACCCAATAGAGACACTCCACCAATCCCTGGCTTTAAAGAGTGACATGCTAGACCTGAAACAAAGAGGCATTAACATGTTATAAAGCTGGGTTATAACTGTTGCCTGAAATCTCCCATAATGCAAAGGTGTATACACACAAGCCGTTAAACATAAAATGAAGCACCATTTGATGACATAGGCATACCCACAATGCTTAACATTACTTCAACAGTTGGAAGAATGAAAAATGAAATGCAGCCCATTTTAGTGACCCTGCGCAATATTTCCCTTTTCTATTGAAGATTTGATACGCTGTTAAGGCCAGCTCACAATGAAAAACTGATCAGGCCTATGTTTTGGTATGTTTACATCCTTATAGGAGTTTTCCCATCAAACAAGATGGCACCCACTATGTATGACATAGATATCCACTTTGAGAATATAGCAGCTTAAAATTGGAAGCCATGTGATAGCAATAGGCTGCCTTGCCTCCTTAGGCCATAAAAAAAGATACCTGTAACATTTCCTTAAATTTCAATCAACTTAGTCCAAACTCCCAAAGGAAAGCAATGACACAGATATTGTTTATTTTCATTTTTACAAAAGCTAGTACAAAATAAATAATCTGACAGGACAGGAGTCTACACAAGTAGTATTTTAGGGCTCATCATGGCAATAATTTCGGCACTAAATCTTCGCACTATTTACAGTTTCATACCACCAGGCTATACACTAGGCTCCAGTAAGTATGATGGTGGTACACTGAAAATTCGTGCTAGTAAGGACAAGAATGCTCTTAAAGGAGAGGGGGTGATGACAACCTCGCTGATTTTGATCAGGGTTAAGTTCTATCCATCAGCTTCTTACTTTTTTCTTAGCCTACAGTAGGTACATGGGTTCCGCGTATGCATGAGTTCCGCGTAAGAATCGCCGACTTTTGCTTGTAACTCCGAAGATACAAAACAGAAACTCTTACCTTTTTTTGGTAAATCAATCACATACAATAATGCTACTTTTCTAAAAGTTTGGTGGTAACGCAAGATTCCGATGATGAGAAATATATCAAATCCAAAACGGTTTTTTTGTGCGATCAACGATATTGAACAGTAACTTGCATCTTTGTAAACATGTCATATTTTCACACTATAGTAAAACATCTCATCAGCACCATCGTTGCAACTATTTGATACGATCATATGAAGGCTCGTTGTGTTTTCCCTCCATTCTAACGGGTGATTAATCCATCGATATCACTAACTTAGAAATATTTTGTTTAAAAAACCCGTTGCTTCGACCCGAGTTCCGCGTAAATTACCTCGTACTAAGAACAAGATGTACATATACACAATTGAGCAGTGTAGAGTACTGCAACTGTGTACGCGCGGTATGTACAGCCGGTCAGGAAACTTCATGCACTTGTTGTAACTGTCTACCATGTACATATGCAAATAATTAGGATGATACCATTTCTATAGGGTTGAATAACTTGAATCGCAGAGCTACTAATAGAAATATATAGGGTCAACCGCATATATTAGCCTACTTTTGTAAAATATTCGACGATATTTTTTATTTATTTGTATTTTCTTGCTTGTACTGTACACTGTGTCACTTCCTGTACGAAACTCAATTTAACATTTGCACCTGTTCATCGGTGCCGTCTATTCCGGCGAAATAGTTTTGTTCATCATATTCCCCTGGCAACCACTATCAACAACAATTTGTTCTGCGATCTGGAATTCGAATGCGGTGTTGCTCTGAATAACACAGGTATTGTCCCTTAAGAAATTTCAAATATTTGATGTTTCAATTGAATTGTACTTTATTATCCCTTGAGAATAATGTGTCACATTCTAGGAAGAGAATTATGCTCAATTGAAACAGAACCTAGGCTCAATGGATAGGCCAATGTTTTGGCATGGCTGCAGGGTGACGAACAGGTTGCTACCACCCAGGGGTGGCGAAAGAAAGGGGGAGGGGTTAAGCCCCCTGTCGGGAAGGTCTAGCCCCCTCCCCCACCCCCCGTCGGGGAAAATTTTGATTTTGTCAGGGAGCAATTAGGCAAACAAATTATTATTGTGTATTTATCATTATGATCATTTTATGATAAAGATAAATGTGACCTTGATTTCCTGGTCAAGTATCCAGTAGGAACATCAGTCCCGAGTCGGGGAGCAAAGCAAAACAACGTCAGGGAGCTCAAGTCACCGACAAAAAAATCCTGGCGCCACCCCTGCTACCACCCCTTTCAGCATTTAGGAAAGAGGCTAAAGGCTGAAAGTTCTGTTCAAGTATGGAATCCCTATACTGTATCTCAAAATCCGAATAAAAATGATAGTGATGTGTTTAATTTCACTTTTCAGGTGTACAAACAAAACATTTCCTGAAGGTTAAGAAGTGCATACATCTCCGTAAAGAAAAAATGAGGTTAGCCTATTTTTAATTTACTACTTTATTTCACTAAGTTATTATTAAAAGAATGCTCCACCCCATAATGATTTTTTTGTAGAGCATTAAAATATATGTTGACTGGCAGAGGTGGTGATTTTTCTTAAATATTGGGGGAAGGGGGAATGCCCTGACTACTACGGTTCTAGGGAGGGTCAATGCAGGGCACCCCCCCCCCTACCAAAGAATTAAAGTGCAGCAACCAAAGCAGTTAATCTAAACGTACCTACATCTTTTTTCAAACAAATAGACAATTCCTCAACAAAATATTTAGGAACTATTTGCATCTAAGCACCCTTAATTATATAAAATAAGGAGGAGAACCCTCCCCAGGACACAGTTCACTAACCTATTTGACCCCACCTGTACAACCAACCTACCTGTGCTGACTACATCACAGTTTAAGGCACTTTGGTGTAGCACATCATACTTCTAAAACGAGAGGCTATCATTCCAGGGATTCAGTTCCCCATGCCCAGTGGCCCTACACCCTCACCAAGAATGGAGTTCAAAATGATGGATACTCTCTTGACTGAAGTTGGTACTTGCCTTTCTTGCTACACCATCATGTGCCAAATGCACACTACTAGAAACATTATCCCAGTCTATTAAGGTACTCCTTATTATTAAATTTACACTCTTTTTACCATAGCCTATTTATATTTGCAGACCACAAAAAAGAAAATTGAATGAAGACTCTGGTGGGCCATCCAACAAGAAAAGTAAGTGGAAAGAGATTGATTTGTCCATTCCTACTAGAGAAAAAAGGAGGTATCATAACAACAGGCATGTCTGTAACAAACCTCAAAGCCAGGAAAGCCAGCTTACTGACAGAAAGAAGAAACTAGCCTTGTTCACCAGAAATTATCGGAGGGAGGGAATGATTGACCAAGATTCAAGTAAATTTCCTACACCTCGAATCGAACGTATCAGAACCGCACTGGAAGGTCTGTCTTCTGGAAAGTACTCCACAATCCATGAAGCAGCCAGTGCCAATGGAGTACACTACGATCAGATTCAACGGAGAGCTATAGGAAATGTAAAATGGTACAGACGAAATGGACCTAAACCATATCTCACTCTTGGTGAGGAAAGACATCTAGCACGCTGGGTTGTCACAATGGGAAACAGAGGATTTCCTGTTACTCCTAAGCAGCTTAAGGACACAGTCCAAGAACTGATCACAAAAGATGGAAGAAGCACTCCTTTCCGAAGCGGAAGGCCGTCTAATGGTTGGTATACAGGTTTCCTGAAGAGGAATCCTAGTATTCAACTAAAGCCTACAAAAACGCTCAACAAGGCACGAGCCAAGGTGACCAAACAGGCAGTTGATGACTGGTTTAGAAACTTCAACTGTTTCATTTCTGACCTGAACCTTTCAGACAAGCCAGAGCTCATCTACAACTTTGATGAGACAGGGTTTGGACTGAGTGGCAAACCACCTAGATATGCCCTTGGATCTCGACATATGAAAGGAGCACTGCCACAAATGACTTCCGGTGAGGGTAAGAAACAAATAACAGTGGGTGTTTGTGCCAATGCAGATGGTAAGCTTCTCCCTCCCTATTTCCTATTCAAAGGAACCAGACCCAATTCTTGGGATCCCCTGGCAGGTGCACCTCCGAAGAGTGTGGCATACTTTACAGAGTCAGGATGGATGACACAAACATCTTTTCAATACTGGTTCCAAAACCAGTTTGTCCAAAACATTGGAAATGAAAGACCAGTGGTGTTACTGTTAGACTCACATGAAGGGCATATTGCCTATGATCTCTTCCAAACAGCAGAAGAAAGCAACATACATCTGTACCGGTTTCTACCTAATGCCACACACTTTTTACAGCCGCTAGATGTTGGTGTCTTTGGACACATGAAAAGGTCCTACTGGGACTATCTCAGGAAATGGGTGGCCCGTAATCCTGGGGAGACGATTACGCAGAGAAATGTTAGTAGAATCATTGGCAACATCTGGGAAGATTTGGAAAGGCCTGGTCTAATCAGGAAGAGCTTCATATCATCAGGTATTTTTCCAGTAAACAGAGCTGCTGTCACTGATGAGATGACCATGCCCTCCCTGACTTTTAGAGTAGAAACCACTGACACAGAATGTGCAGACAAGGTGACAACAAGAGCATTACCTGAAACCACAGTACACATGCCAACAACTCCAGATGCACAAAGAGCAGTCTCAGCACACTTAACAAAGGCAACAGAACTTCCTTCGGTTAAACCGCAGAAGAAGGCTAGGCGCAGGCTATGTAATGAGCTGCCATATGACGTTACAAGTCCAACAGCAATAGATACAATGAAGGAACATCTACTCAGCAAATGCCGGTCAAAAGCAAGAAAGGAACTTTTGGCTAAGAAAAAGCATTTCCAAAAGAAGGGAATTGAAAACCTTGTTCAAAAAAAAAAATCTCAAGAGTGTAGATGCCCTATCTGTGGAGGAAAATATGAAGAAAGTGTAAAGGTTGGGTGGGTTGGATGTGACACATGCAACCAATGGTATCATATGTCATGTATGCCAAAAGAACTTGTTACTGCTAAAATGCTCAGAAAAAAGGAATGGTGTTGTCCAAATTGTAAATAGAATCTTAATCTACAGCACTGCCACAGAGTCACAAAACTGTTAAGATTGTTAAAGAAGATTATTCAATTCTTGTTTCATTGTTTGTAAGTTGGGTATAGGCAAAATGTTGAATTGGTTAAGCTGGTATTCTCATCAATAGAATTCTAGCTATCCCATATATTGTTGCCTATAGCAAGCCTGGTGAGGCAATTTGTGTATTTTGGAAGATGGAAACACAACAACATTCCATCTATCATCCATCATTTATTTTCTTACAGGAGAACAAAAACCTATCATTGTACAGATAGAAGACAGTGTAATCAAAGGTTACCATGAATACAAAATTGCTCCACCTTTGGCCCTGGAGATGATTCTCCAACCAGAATATGCAAATATACATGACAAAGATGCCATCTTAGTTTGGATGCCAAGCATCACAGAGGGAAATGTGTTGGAACAGAAGACCTCACAGGGACTATATGTGAAAGATTTAGTAACCCCAATCCCTCTCATCATTGGACATGTCCCAAGAGGCTTAGCTGCAGTATTTCGGCAATTACTTGATGAAAAGTATTCTATAAAATGTGTAGCAACGGGAAAGCCTGTTCCTAGCTTTCCACCTTGGCCTCACCCATCAGAGAAAGGGGGTGGGGTGGTTATACCCTGTGTGTACAAAATATATGGCAAACCAGTTCAAATTGGGGAGGTGATTAATAAGGTAAGAAATATTTTCCCAAAAGTTAAGGGTGGTGATGCCATGAAATTATCAATTGTCTAAAGTTCATAAACCTTGACCAAGGTTGTAATCAGCCAGGGTAGTTAGTTTAATAAGTGTCATAATAAACTGGCTTTGTTCATTGTTAAAGATTGATGTGTAAAAGAAAAGCACACGTAACATGATGATATTTGTTAAGTTTGTTGATTTGTTTGGTTCCTAATTTCCTGATCCTTTCAAGTATATATTATACAGCAAGCTTATACCTCATTTTGTTAGCAGTGAGCACTGTCAATGGTATCATTTATTTTTGTTCAGGAATTTCATCTGCAAATCAAATGTTATGATATTGCAACACACTGAAATTTGAGAAAACAAATAAAATTTCAAGCACAGAAGGAAATTGTTGCAGTTTTTTGGCCTAGACATGACACTCATCACTATTATTGTCCTGCTTGTGCTGCTTGCTCGTCAAAAAGGATGTGCGGCAATTGTTGATGGATTCGAAGTGTCTAGTTTTTGTAAGAAAGCTGTTAAATGGGAGAAGGATGGTTACACGTCTGCCTCATTACTCTCTGAAAACTATTGGAAAACAGAAGCGACATTCTTGCCGTGTCCATCCATGATCTCACATACCTGTACTTTGACCAGTATAGTCTCCAGTGGACCTTTCAGAAGTCATGAATACAAGATACAAGAGTCAAGTTACCAATAATTTCTCTCCAAACTAAACTGTCAATACAATAGCAAGAAATATTGTATCGTGACAATACCATAGCAAAGGACTAGGCCAGCAACTAGGTCAGCAAAAGGCAAACAAAATGTTCAGCGTCCTGCCTTTTTAAAAAAAAGGAAGGATGCCCCCTTTCTTTTAAATGGCCGCCCGGCCAATTTTCCAAAACAACGGGTCGGGCTATTTTTCAAGACGACTGCCAGCAATTGACTATTTCTACAGCAAAGACACGGTGACGAGTCTTTGAGTCTACAATTTTTTTTAAAAGACATAGTATTTTATCATTTAAAAACAAAGCAGGTGGCCTCCAAAAAAGAAGTGGGTGGTGACACTAAACATGATATTTTTAATTTGGCCTAATAATTGATCTGAAACAAAGAAACAGTGTTTAAAATTGCATGAAATGAAACACAAAACCATGATAAAATAAAACATCAAACTCACACAACTATCTACCGGCCTAGGCCTATATACCATCTAAATAAACTTACGGCTTACTATGAACATTACACTAGAGGCAGTGTCAAAAGGCATCGTCAAAACTTATGCACATTGTCAGTTATATGACACATGCACCCCCTATACCCCAGTGAGTCATTGCACCATGTGGGTCATGCACGGCATGTAAACTGATGCACTCCATTGTCACTCAAGTGAACAGACTTACAATTGTGGGAAAGTGAAACACAATTTGCTAAATTTGAATAAAAAACATTGACACACAAATGACACACCCTTTTCCTGGTAATATTGTCTCGTGGTACCCTCAAACTCAAAGAAATCACTTAAGGCATGCAGAACCATAGCAAACTAGGCTAAACTAAAAATCCACTATTATCTGATGTAAAATTGTAGGAGACACTATTTTCAATGTTGGTATTGGTCCCGGGGGTGGGTCATACAATTGACAAGTGCATTCATTATGCCACATTAATATTTCGCTAAACTGGTATGCTTAGCTATACACACTAAACGCTGTTAAACTTCTCTGACGATTTTAGTACTAAATTGCAAATTATATAAGTAAGACATTAATATTAAGTCCACCAATTTCCGTAAATTTGGTAAGCCATCATAATATAGGATGAACTTTACCATAATGGTGAATAACTCATTGAAAAACTTAAAAAATATACCGCCATTTTTTTTACGCGGAACTCGGGTCATTACGCGCTATTCATGCACTTACTATTCAAAGTTCGTCCAAGTTTATTTTTTTGCCAAAGCATAAAAAATAAATTCAAACCTCACATCTAATAGCACATCAGTTCGTAAGTTTACCAATTCGACTGGTTCCGGCAATCTTTTATTTTGAGTATGATCGGCGATCTTTTGTCGCGGCTTACGCGGAACCCATGTACCTACTGTAGGCTACACTTGTACAGGTCGGGAGTCAAACTGCTCGAAGCAAGCAAAAATTCCTTAAATTGGATGCATTGAATTTTGCTGTATCATTCCGCTTTATTGGGAGGAATACTCGACGAAACTGTCTCACATGCTTTCAAATAATTGAGTTAAAGACTTGCAGATTAAACTTTGCGATTGTAACAGTGGCTATGTTTACGCCTAACTTGTTACAATGTTAGGCTATGCCTATATTAACTAACGTTAAGCTACCGACTATGGACTAGGTCCCTCGTAAGCTGCCAAGTTCGCACCAAATCATTCACCTTCGGTCTAATTCCGTTAATGAGAATGCTCATTAGCCGGTCTTCTTTTCTGCAGAAAGCTCCACTTATTTAGCCAGGATAAAGCAATGCGCTGCCCTTTCTTATCTGTACAACAAAGTTGATTTTGTTGTTGGTGTAATTGCAGCTGCTGTAACAGATACAATGAACCAGAACAGCAACATTACACGATTTCTTGGTTTAGCGTGTGCTTTTACAATTAAGGTAATGTGAAACCAATGCAAAAGTATCGTATCTTGTCTACTATTTTATATGAGTTACGACGAATTCTTTACATGAGCGTTCCCAACAACAATTACCGGGTTGAAGATAGCAACATTGACAAGATGAAGAGTTCAAAGCAATGTTAAACGAATTAATAGCGCAATGAGCGCAAAATACGCATAAATAATGCTACCTTATTGCACATTATGCGGTACCTGTGTTCGCGTTAAAAATCGGTTGCGTCTTTCCTTTGGGGAGGGAAGGGTGATGGCTGGTGTAGAAAGGGGCAATGGCTTAAGACAGTAGATAATACGTTTCTTAAATTAACGGAAGCCTTCCGAAGTGCAAAATCTGAAAGTTTCAATGACTCTTTAAAAATTAGCCCGATTAAATCAGCCACTTGATTGATTTGATAATTTTCGATGCTATTTCATATTAATATCCCATAACTACGTTTTTATTAGCCTAACTGGACAAGATTTATTTCAGATATTATAGAAATAACAACAAAATATTGATTTGTTTTCCAATTTACCATTTGCACATGGATTATACTAATATGGAAGCCTCTGTAAAATGAAAATAATGTGAGAATCAAATTAAACTCATGAATTTTTCACTCATTAACTCTCAATAATCTATATCTAGAAGGGTGCCTGCGTTTCTTACGTAATATTCCCGAAGTTCAAGGTTTGATAGAAATGCAGACCAATCGCAATAAGCTACTGCAGCTAATCTCATGTATTCTGGATTGTCAAGATTGTAGAGGTCAACATCAGCCAACTGTGTTATGATATGCTGTCTGATTTTGAAGACTTCTAACAGAAAATATGCAGATCATTTCCCCATATTTGAAGATGATTTATTGACATGGAAACGTCCCAGAAAGAGAATGGACATCACGTGGTTTGGCATACAGGAGTGTGCTATCGAATAGTGCAAATTTATGGCTTGAAAATACATAAGCGCTGCAATAAATTTCAGCGTTAAGCGTTTTACATAGGTTACCGGTACGTGATCGTAACTTTTGGTCCCTCTGACCACCTCGGCCCCCACCCACCTCTTCCACACTATTCACCAAGGGCGTCAATCATGGTTCCTGGTTCCATTTATAACTGCCTGTTTACGATCGCTCATTAGAAGGATGTTTTCATTTATTTGTGTGAATGAAAAGTGAAGACGGCGACGGATTGAGTAGTCTAATATGCAGTGACGCTAAAAGTTTATCCTTTAAATTAAGCAATACATTAAAAATTTGGTCCAAATGATTCAGTTCAATCAAAATAAGGTTTGAGATTATTAACCCGTTGTTTAGACGGACAGACTGGAATATTCCACAAAGAAACGCCATTTTACACTAGATAAACTGATCAACTAAAACATCTTTTATATAAGTTAATAATGCTCTGATGAGCAGCTTAAAGTGGCGTATATGAGAGTTACATCAGCTCTACAGAAACATGCTTGCGAGGGAGAAACAGTGGTAACATTGTATCTTCATTCAAGGAGATCATGTTAAACAACATTAAAAACTATTGAAATGTTATTTATT
>JAAAKB020087751.1:0-13324 GCA_010014835.2 Apostichopus leukothele | reverse complement strand
ACAAGCCAATACACCCGTCCCCCCCCCCCAACCGCCACCACCAGCTCACACCCCTTACCATGCCAATCACTCATTTTTCCTTACTATAATAGTGTTCATTGTATATAGCGATAAACCACGCTCACGTATGACGTAACATTACATATTCAACAATGATTGCTTTCAATAGATGATCTGTAATACTTCTTTCCCATTTGGGCTTCCAGATCTCCCTGTACTGCAATCTGCTCCAAAAGCAGTTTTGATAACTGATTCAACAGTCGCCATCAGCTGGTCAGCCTGGAATGAAGAAACTGAAGCTGGGGACCCTCCTGTCATCGGGTATACACCTTACTACAAGCTTGCATCAGGACTGAATTGGTCTATCCAGTATACGTCTGTATCTATCAAGACCCTAAATTTCACCTTTACGGCCCTCATATCAGAGGAAAGATACTCATTCTGTGTAGCAGCAGTAAGAGAAGGAGAGAGGGGAGAAGGTCCAAAGAGTCCAGCGCTGAATGCTACCACCATTTGTGCAGGTATTTTGCATCATCATATTAAATCACAATGCATTTTAATAATTGTTATCTGTCATGTCAATTGTTTTTACGGGCAAGCAGATGTTTATTGACCGCATATCTTGCCAGATTATCATTGCACTGTGTTTACTATTGTTGATTACTTTTTTTTTCAATTTGAGTATATCATAAGGATATTTTAATAGCAAGCATTTAGTACTAAAGCCGTTGGAACTGTTTTGTGTCAATTGTAATGAAATAGTATTTGTGTTGTGTTGTATATCAGCATTTCATGATTATCACAGTAACCCTCCCATTTTATCTCTTGTAAAATACACTTTAAAGTGCTTTGTTACTAAAAACTGAAAGCGTATTGCCCCTAGGTTCTTTACGGATATTCCAGCTCTCATAAACCTGCAAACTCAGATTTTCGTTTAAATGTTAACCGTAACCAATGTAATCACGGTGGCGTGTGTTCAAAAGGTTGTGGGTGTGGATGTGACGTTCAGACTGGGTAAACATGAAATCTCAAGAGATTTGAAAGCGGTATGCTTTGATACTTGAACCAAAGATACCCCGTCACCCAACAATGGCACCTATCCATTTTCATACAGACAAACTTACTTAGTTATGTTTTTATTCAATTATTTCTGAGTTCTGCTTTCGGGTCCTGAAGTAACAGTAGATACAATGTCCTTGACCAAACTGTAACGTACCTAACATTACCGTTTTCTCATACATATGCAAGTGAATATGTAAGGTAAGTAAGATTATTTTGACTTATATATATAATTTTCTTGAAATATAGTAGCATCCTTTCAATAACTTTCCTGTTAAAGCCTGTTGAAACAGCAATTTTCCTTGGTTCTCAAAAGTTTACATATGTACGGTATTACGCAAACGATTCCTTTTGATTGTGCTTGTGTGCCGCCGACTGTGACATGACAATAACAATTACGAAATAAGGTAGGTAATGTTTTCGAATCTTTCGATGCATGTCGCTTGGCCTTTAATATTCACCAATTTGTACGTATATATATACATACACAATTTTATTTTTCTGTCACATCAAATATTGGTGGATAACATTTTTAATGACAGTTAGCCTCGTCAAGAATTATCGCTTAGCAAACCTGCTCGCATCTTTCTGCTCGATTGAAATATTCGATATGCCGTCAGTTTTTCTGGATTCCTTTCACAAGAAGGGTGTAACTAGTTAACTACTGCACGATTTTTACTGTTATTAAGAAGATAACGCCATGTTGTTTCATGCGTAAACTTGTGCATAAAGTACAATACATTTGAACAACTTTGTTTGACGCTGTCAACGCGTAATGCATTTAGAGAGGTCTCAGTCCCTAAGGTTTCGATATAAAAGGTCTCGACTACCACACTGATATTCAGTCATGTCAACTGGCAGTATATCTGGAAAATTGTGGGAAAAAAATGTCAACTGTAAATTATACACGGACAACTCTATATCGTCCCATTCAGTGATGGCGCTTGAAAGTCCAAAGGGAGGCACGTTGGAGCAAGCAACCAGGCAGGGAGGACATTTTGCAAGTTTAATGCACCAGTACAAAGTGCACATCACAGTAAAAATTAGGGGCTAAGGAAAAATTAAATTTTTACGTAAAATGCATAGCTGTAACAGAAGCTGCAGCACTTAACTTATGCTTAAATGTCTCTTGAATGTAGCTCAGGGCCGTAGTTGGTGTCCAGGGGTGACGCTTCGGAAATTTAGGAGTTTTAACATTGGCTATACGGTAGATCAAGATTGTGAGGTAGGCCTATGTGAACTTAACATAATCATTGTTTGGTCGCATTGAACGATGAATCCGTAAGATGGTAGATTTTCATCAGATTCATACCCCTAACACATCCCTCGTAAAATATACGGAAACCAGTAACACTACTACTTTCTGGAAAGTTAGTAGACCTTGTCAGTATTTCCCATGTCATTTTCATGTCTTCTTTTTGAATAAATATTTAATAAGTGCGAGGCAAAACTAACTCATCAGCACGAAATTTAAACATAAAAAGTAGGTGGATTTGAGTTCTTACATCTTACAATAAATCTTACGCATTGGCCTTTTGTTGTTGTCCAGACTATGAACTTCAATGAATGTAGCTAAATTGGAATTCATCAATAAATAGCAACATTTCAAATGTGGTATAAATAGTTGCGAAAATTTCAACATTTTGGACATTCCCTTCTCCTAATTTTCATGTTTGAGAATCTATAACAAAGCAAAGGAACCTCAATGAAACTTTGCAACTCATGGTTACTTTATTTTTCCCAAAAAGTACATAAACATTACGAGAAATATAGTTTGTACCTGAAGTTCAGCGTAAGTGAAATAGTTCTACGTATTCTTTATCACTATGAATAAACTTCAATAGACTTGCTTTGTCTGCACGGTCAGTGATTTTACTCAGGCTAACTTTAAATTGAGATATACATGGATATTTCAGTGACACTGATGGAACTTCTTGTATGATACTATGTAAACTACACCGAGAATGACAACAGGTTTTACCCAGGACCACTTGAACTGCTCTAATGACGTTCATAGCCAAGTAGTCGTTAATATTACCTAACGGAAGAGGTGCGATTAAAAGTAGTCTAAGATTCTGATAATTTGATCTCACCAAACGAGTTATTGGTAAGCCTCCTTTTAAACCTAAATACGAGTGATTTCAATTTTCTGAAGCAAGGTGTCATAATTAACATACCGTAGAGAGCTTCACATGAAACATTTGGAAATATGGTTCCCAATTTATTGACTTTATATCATTTTTTCGGGAGTCTCGTTTTTAATTTTCATTGTTTCATATTTACACAAGTTGATCAAGATGGCCCAATGAATGTTACGGCAGAAGTAGCTGGAGAAGATCAGGAAAATGTGAAAATATCTTGGAAGGTGCACATAATTTTATTTTCAATGCAATTATCATGTTATTCTCCACGTATATTATTATGTCATTATTTGTGGAATAATCAATAACACTGGTGAATGTTATTTAACATCATAGCTGTAGTTATGGTGCAGAAATGAAATATTTAGAAATACTTTTTTTTTTAAGTTAATGAATGTATTGTAGATCGGAAGCAATAGTGCTGTTAACCTTATTTACTGGGACAGTAGGGCTGCATTGAGTTTGCTGCATATTGCCTTTATTTCACCTTTATATAGGTATCACTCTTGCTTTTGCCTTACCTAATAGTGTGTACGAGAGCATGCCGCAGCATTAAGAGACGTTGTTTTCAAGGAGAAATCGTGCAGAGAAAAGCCATTTTTTCACTCTGATAAACTGGGTGGTGAGAATATATAGTGGAAATTGATTTGCCTAAGGCATAAGACCACTCAATGATTTAGACTTCAAATTTAATTTAAATCCGTTCTGTTTTTACCTAGCTTCCAACTGGTGGTAGTTCATGTAGTAATGGTGTGACTTTGTTAACTATCTACTATGCATCAATTAACTTGGAACCGTCACATGTAGGCATATATGAGGTAACAGATCCTTCAAGCACCTCTTTAACGTTGACTGGTCTCAAAGTAGAAGGAAATTACAGCATCCACATGACACGAGAGACGACTGTAGGGGAGAGTTCCAGTAGTAATACAATTTACTACTTTGTTCCAAGTATGTTTGTTAATCTTACAACAATTCCGTTCGACTATATTTAAGTAAATTAAGTTCTGATTTAGTTAAGTAATTATATGGCATAATTGGTCGGTCGCTTAGTTGACAGCTTTAAAACGTTAAGGAGTTGTTATCCAACTATAGGAAAGTAATATAGCGACAACGATTAAGTATTATCCGTCCCGGAACAGTTTTTTCATCCGTGTCTTTAACTGGTAGCTTGCCAAAAAGTCCCTACTTTCAGGCTTTTCAACTTTTAACGTTACTACTCCCTTAATGACACTTGCGAGATGAACTGAGTTTTGTTGGCCCTTCCGAAAAGTCAATGAATTAAATGAGCTAGTGCAATGGGATTAGCAGGTTGAAGTTCGCAATTATATAAATCAGTCACATCACATTTGCACAACATTACCAGCAAAATTGCTCAATGATTGTTTATTGCGCAGAAACGATCCTTTCGTCCGACATAACATCGAAATAAAAAAAAGATATGTACTTACCATTTTTCGTCACTTTTGATGTTATCATGTTGTTGTTTTGTTTCTCTTGAAATGCGTTACCATATGACTGTTTGCAAAAGCTGATGTTCATTATTTATATTAATTTTTACTAAATTTGTAGTGTTTTTTTTTAAGGACTTCCAGAATACCAAGCAGTTCCAGCTGCTAGTGTTAGCAGCTCAAATTCGCTAACAATGACCTGGCCGGTATGGGATGGCGACGTTGGGACTCCCCCAGTGGTTGAATATAGGTTACTAACCAAGCTGTCGGAGAGCGGCGATTGGCCAATTACCTTTATAAGAGTAAATGCAAGCAATGATCAAGATACTTATGCTGTGATAATTACGTCACTTGAACCAGACACAGACTATGACTTCAGGGTTGTAGCTGTGAGAGAAGGGCTAAATGGGGATGGACCACCCGGTCCAATCTTGGAAATGGTGAAAACAAAATCGCATGGTACGGGTAAGTACAACAACTTCTTACTGATTCGAGCAACATTGTACTTGATAAAAAAAAGTTCATTAACTATTTCGTCTACGTCCTAGTTTATCGTAGCGTCCCCGAACATTATGTTATGCTGTAATCACTGTCAATAGTATGTGTGGGAACTAGATAAATCACCCAAACAAATTCATTTACATTTACTTAGTTGTTTTTTCTCCTTTTTCAAGTAAAATATGTTGAAACTGCTGTCATTTGTTACCCATATTATAATTATTACTATTGAACGTCTTTGTAGATCAGTCGTATGATATTGGTATCCTTGTAACGTTACGATGTGAAACAGTCATATCCGGGAAATGCTGGTCACCATGGAAACAATACCATATACATCCACACGTTAAAAATCAACGGAATCATCACTATATACATCCACACCGTTACTAGCAATCATAAGAAAATTCATGATATAAACGTTTGTTCTTCCCTTCAGGATCCGTTGGATTAATTGTCGGTGTTACAATTGGAACGATCTCTCTCGCAATAATTGCTCTTCTTGCAGTTTACGGGTGAGTCACTGAAAACGTTGCCATGGTTAGATGTTACGCTATAACTTCATTAATATTAAAATTATGTTCTTTTCTTCCTCTCAAGAATATGGAAATATAGGAGATCTACATCCAAACCTAAAACTGTGGAACGACAAGCAGACGACTCAAAAGGTAAGTTTGTAAGTTTCTTGTAGGTTTTAATTAAATCTGTCTACATATAATGCAAAACAACGCTGCACTATACTGTTGGCCTTAAATATTTACTATTTTATTTCATCAAGAGCCTATAGTACTATCAATGCTGTTTATTTTCAGGAGACACTAACACCATTCATATAGAACAAGCACGTATGTTGGTTTTGTAATCGCAGTCTTACATTTCTCGCATTAATGATTTCACTGTTCTGGACACCGTTATAGTCAATGTTTTTCTTAACTGCCGTCAGTTCACATATTGTTTACATTATTAATAAATTTAGATCAGTAAAACATAAACTCAAAACCATCACTGTCTAATTAGATGTGATCCTTTCCTTTCACTGAACTGCTATGATACAAAATGAAGGTTGCAGTCCACGTTTGTTCAATCATAATTTAGTACAAAATATTCCATGAGTGTATGTGTCACTATGTCGTTGATTCGCAATGACCAATCTATAAGCCATCATTAATATTACAATAACCTGTTTTTCCCATTGAGCAAATGCAATACGATTGTATTTTCTTAGACCAACTGCTAAAACAATGAGTGTGATTGTTCATACCACCTACATTATATGTTTAATATGTATTCATTAAAAATAATTTTTCATTCATACAGAGGTTACAAACGAAGCCCCTTTTGCCTATGAAAATGTGAGCAAAGATAGTGGGCATACCAACGTGGTACGCTATGTTCCTTCTACGAAACACGGAGAATGCATTCTGTCAGCCACAGGAAATGATGACACCACTGATGGATATGAAATTCCATCTACTCGTAAAGATGGAGGCGCTCAAGCAAACCAAGAAAGCAACAAATGCGAAAACATGGAAGATGTCCAAGTGTACCAAAACAAAGCTGATGATGAATTTTCTCTTAGGAAACCGATGGCAATTTCCAGGTTTCCGTTGTTTATGAGAAGTTCTACTGCTAAAGAAATGATATCGGCTACCTTTAAGGTGATGATAAATACATAACGCAAAAATCATTCAAAAATAGTAGAGGTGAAATACTGTTATACAATTGTCGACAGATTGGGCACATATTCAAGCTTTATATGTTTTATTTTTAGGACATCAATTAAAAATGTCTTGTGTCATGTTAGAGGGTAACAAGTGAGTAAAGGAAAGCTACACAGGCATGATGATATCATGCAATCACATTGAGTCTTAAGTAACTTAAATGGTCGTTGATTGCCTATAGGATATTATTACTATAAGGCGTCAATGAGAAATTTAATCTAGAAAAACTAAATACGAAAATAACAATCGCCCTGTCCACGAGGATCGTTTTGTTTAGCGTGGACTTGGCGAGACAGTATCGGTTACAAGATAGTTGCCAGTAGTTAGAAACAATCTATCATCATACCTCCATATCATAACAACATGGTGTCGTCCGTGGGTTAAATACTATACTGAATAAGTAAATGTTGTCTTACAGGTTTTGCGAAAGGTTGAACATAAAGACATTATAGAATACTCAGCTATCCAGTAACGTTGTCACGAACCCAGTTTCGGCCATATTTGCTCAACATTAACCATTGACTTAACCCTGCAAATACGAACTCATTTACTTAGCTAACTAAAGGATAAAAATATGCCTATTGTTGAAATGTCTTGCTCCTATATAAATGCAAGAAGAAATGTCATTGAAAGAGCAAACTTGGACCACTATGTATATACATTGTGTAAACTGCATGACCACAGCGATTATTTGAGAGATACAACAGCTAAATATTAATATACTAACCGAAGATATGTATGTTCTCAGCAAGCAGGAGAGGAAACACACACACGAAATATGACAAAACAGATACCATTATCGGGTAGAAGCAAAATGCACTCGATACAAAGACTAATACGTGTATTCGTTTAAACTGTTTTGACATATGTTGTTACCGTCTGAGGAACACAAAATGCCATGCGGAAATTGACATTCATTATGGTATTGTCATTTTCCACAATAATCTTGTCATTTTATACAAGAGATAATAAATATCAAATAAACTTAATATTTTATTTTAACTAGCATTTAATTATGAGGCAACATTTATTGTTAAGTAATTACTGTAAAATATTGTTTTTGTGTTTATGTTCAGAGTTTGGAAAAAGTAAGTCCCAGCACAAATGCCAGCTCATTCTCTGGGGCATCCCCTGAAAACTTGCACAAGAACAGATTTGGGGATATTGTACCACGTGAGTACCTCGACGAGGAAGAACAAATTAATGAAAACTGCATGTTACAAGATAATAACAAACACATGTATAAATATTCATTCAAATAACTATAAACCCTTGCATAATTTTCATATTCTTAACAGGGTGACATTTTTGGGCACACAATATCAGTTTAATCTGTCAAACGTCTCATGAAAGGTTTAAATTGATGCCAATGAATATGACAATATGTATTCGTCTGACAGCTGATGAACTAAGGTCAGGTAAGGTAGGAATTAAGGTCAGAGCGTCAACAGTTGACAACAAACTTAGTAAAGCGGAACAGTTAACATAGCTAAAATAGCGAAAACTGGATTGTCAGACACAACTTAAATTGTTGAGAATAGCCTATTACTTCTCTATGTAGTCCATTTAATATCATAATACAACTTCTCCTCACAGTGGACAACCATCGACCTTTGCTGAAATCCATGTGTCTCACTCAGGGAGGAAATGATTACATTAACGCTTCTGTCGTGAATGTAAGTATTAAAATAGTTAGGCATTAGGTGCTTCAAGTTGAACTAAAGCGAGAAACACATTTTGGCGGGTTTCGGTAGTCAAACCAATGAAATAAGGATAAAATGTCCTGTACACTACCCACCTGAGCTATACGAGACATGATTGCCATCGCTATGTAGAAAATGCTTTGCTGGGATCGCAACCACTTGGATATATTTAAATAACATTGAATAGAGCACCTAATTCGGTTAAAAGCGGAACAATTCCTCTGAAATATTATTCTTTAGCGTCATTTTAAATAACTACAATAAGTAACAGAGTTAGGCGGTCGACCAACTTGAAGTTTTTGTTTCCTTCCTTTTTTCTTGTTTGCTTTGAGATGTTACCTGGAATAATCAAAGCGCTATTATTATATTGTTAACTATATTTTTGTGTGTATTTCTTTGTCTACAGATTGCTGGATTGAATCAAACTTTGATTATGACACAGGCACCTTTGCCGAATACTGTTGAAGACTTTTGGCGACTCGTGTTTGACTATCAATGTCAGACTATTATCATGTTGAATGATTCAGACTCAGGAAATCATGTAATTCATTCAATTAGGCTATATCATACTATTCTTATAAGTTTTAATATTCCTCGCTTCGAATTAGCGCAGAGAACTGATATTACTAGTCTCTTCTGGTTGTTTTTTTTTTCATTACGTTACTAACATTGGAACAATTCTTTCGTAAGTTTACCTTTACTTTCGAACCCAAATAAAATATGTCATAATTGCTGTAGTCATACTGATATCAATATATGAAAGATTCTGATCTGCATGGCACATCTGTTTGTTGAATTCTGTCAACAATATGTTTTTAATTGTATCACAACACAGGATACTATCAAATATTGGCCAGATGTAAACGACATCGAGATCGGAACAATGACAATATCCACGTGCCTCATTGAGAAAAAACAGCTTTATACAATCCATCAGTGTCAGGTTGCCCATCGATCGTATCGGGTAAGACCCTAATATGCTTATAAATTGTTTGTATGTACTTACTTTATTATTGTTATTATTATTTGACATGATAACAAGGCATTCAACACTGACGTAAAATCGAAGGGAAACCTTGTGAAGAGCGATACTGTTCCATGCTTTTTCGTTTTGCTTTCAGGAATCTATCAAGGTTAATCGCTTTATTCTAAACAACTGGCCAAAGAGTGGTGATAGCCTAACACCCCTTATAAATTTCATCGCAGCTACAGGATTTGGAAATCGTGGTGCAACATTAATTCATTGCATGTAAGTTCTAAACACTTACACAAACATTGGAAATCACACCATAATTGCTTCCGGAGAGAACAATTATAACAAAATAGACAATAATTGTAAACTTTAAATGACAAAGTAAAATAGCAAAACTGTTTGCAGCAGTTTATACCCAATGCAAGGAGTACGACTGTCTCAGCTTTCTCTATAATTAAATACAGATGGATGTGTTGGCATGATTCATTATCATTGTCAGTGACTGAATCCATTGCTGACGGGTCATACAAATATGTATGCTCTGTGGTACATATAAACGTGCGCCGTTGATTCTCCATATGTAGTTTACTGTGCTTAGTAAAATAAAAGTTAAGTTTGATAGTATCTTATGTGTTTTTGGGGGATTTTGTTTTGTAGAAATGGCGCATCCAGAAGTGGAATTTATGTGACTGTTTGTTCTGAGATTAACAGGATGAAGAAGCAACAAACGATACAAGTGTTTGACACTGTTAAAAATATCAAAGTGAGCAACCCCAATGCGATTAGCACAAAGGTATGTCGTATAATGAATACAACAATATTATGATAGTACATTAAATAGTAGCTTTAGCTTTGCTGGTGCTTGTGTATAAAATAATAGCCAACTATCATCACCATGTAACCTCCAGCCTCTACCCAACCTGTAAAGAAAAATGAGAATTTTCGCCAAAAAAAAAAAAAAAAATCAACAAACGCATGGCATTGTAGTGTTATATAGTACTTTACCCTTCAGTAGTATTTTCATTCATATTTACACAATAAACATACGAGCTGAAAATATTGAAAACATAAATGACCAGTTCTCAGTCTAAATAGTTAGCTATCCTTATTTTAAATAAAGTTGGATTATGTATTGACCAATATGGTTAAACAAATGTTATCTGCACTACCGGGCATACCGAGCCCACATTAAACCCAGACGCCAGTTGAGATGCTAGAAGGCGAATGCAAATAACCAAGATAAGGACGTTACTTTAAGATAACAACATTGGTCAACTTAAAAGCCCAGCATAGCTACTGTCATGCAGGTATAATTAAAGGATGGTTTTACTAATACTTTAATTTGAATATGTCTTAGAAAAGAAACATTTGAGTGTATTTTTTAGTTTACAGCTAGTCTAGTGTCCAATATATTCACCTTTATAATATGTTTACCCTCTGGCATAGATATGCACCATCGCACTGTTGTACATAACATAACACCAGTGTTTTTATGTGACAAGAATTATGTTTATGTTATAGTTTGTTAAAACTAATATTGAAAGTAATATCGTCTTTATGTAGAGGGAACTATTCAAATATATTTTAGAAAGCACCATTTTCTTTAAACATTGACTTTGCCATTTCTTGGGAATATCCACTTTACTTATGCCAAGTTTTTGCACTTACTGATACTAGTTGGCTCCGACTTCGTTTTTCAAGACTTAGTGTGGACTTTGTGCTGTAAATTATGTCAAACAATGATGTAATTAGAAAACAAAATCAGTTTCTCATAGACAATCGATGTGAACCATACAAAGTGTATTCATAATTGTACAATTGTCTTTAAAATGTCATTAAAGCATTGTACATCAGAAGAGGTAAAATAACCAGATACTATTGATAAATACAACAGCTGATATAACAAGATTATTAAAGCTACCAGTGATTGTAAGGCATACATTCCACTGAAAATGTGCTTGGAAAATTAAGTTAACATTTCATGACAGCCAATGTGTGAAGGCTCCAATACAAAGGCATAAAAATAATGTTCCCTGTTTTTATGCCATTACGCTTTCACGTAATTATATCCTTATGTTTCCTGTGCTGACAGCTTTTACTCAGTACTTTTAATCAATCCCCTGAATTTTCTATACCGTTTACTCATATCTTCCAGTTTGATGTTTCTGTTAATTTCATCTTTGGCCTTTACGAAACATTGGCAAAGGTTTCCCAACAAACCCTATATATATTTAAATGCATATATATAATAGTTACATGTTCCTCAACTAGTTTATGGTTGTTGGTTAAATGTAATTATTTTAATTAACAAAACGTTGGGTAAACCCATTAGCCAACTGCAGTTGAGAAAGTATTATTTTTAAAACGTTCTGCCCAACTTTTGTATAGTGCACGCAGTAACTGCTTTGAGTCAATTCAAAGTTCGTAATTTCTTCTTTCCCCTATTAAATCAACAGTTTCCGAGATCACTGTATAACAAAATCGGTCATTGATGGTGACAGCTTTTAACATGTTTAGTCGTTACTATGTAGTTATCCCTGTTGTTCTAATTTTGTTTAGCATTTCAAACGTGTCATTCTAATAAGCCACCAGGTATTTCATCCAGAACATACCGTGAAAGTTTTAGCAACGTTTTCATTTTGTTCTTTTCAGGAGGATTACATGATGTGTCATCAACTTCTCAACTGCTACCTAACAGAAATGCAGGATTACGACGTGATTGTATAATCTTAAACTGCCCAGGAATCTTCAAAACAACGTCCTAATTATTGCAAGCCTAATATTAAAAGCTTAGGTCGAGGAGAAACACTTCAGGAACAATCGTTACTCTTATTTTCACCTCAAAAATCTTCACCATAGCGTGATAGCCTATATAACATCGGTTTACCATTTTCTATCCATCGTTTTATGAGATTATCGGTATTAATCTTAAACATGCCTGTACATTGTATTAATGATATGTGTATGTTATTATTAATTTTTAGGAAAATTCTCCCAGTTTGCCGGTAATGGCACTTCCCATGCCTTGCAATTTGCATCTAAACATTCTTTATTTTAAGATCTCATGATTTTGAAATTTTCACTGTTAAAAATGGAAATAATTATTGTAATTAAGAAACTTAACTGAAATAGCGCATACTGTCTTACTTTAATGAAAGTTATTTTGCTACTTTCGTACTTAGAATATTAGTTAATAAATTAAGGAAAATCAAGGCAGCCTTCAAAAATGTTAGATCGAGATTTTCTCTTCCCTTGTTGTTGTATTTATTTTCAGATGTTTTAATGTTTTATTTTCTTTCTTCACATTTACTCAGTTATATAGGTTAGGTAATATAGGGATATTCATATATCTAAAACAGTCGAAGTTTTATTTTATACCCAGATGTTATGAAAGACGTTTTAAATCAACCGTTGTAAGAAAGACAACGTAATTGCTACTTTAACATCTTAAACATGTTACAACTGTTTTTAATTTTCAAACTGTCATTGACAAAGCGCAAGAACGAAGATTTTAAGACTGTGATTTTTACATAGTTAGATAGTTACTACAGAATATTGGTACGCCTTAAAGAAGTGAATTTGTATCATTTCTTTAATGGTTATAAGTAGTATGATAGTTTTATTTTATACAATGATTATATTTCGTAAGATAAGTTTGCTAGTTAAAGTCAATCACTACTTTACAGTAATCGTAAAATAACGATGCCATATGAGATCATGTTAATAATTCATTCCTAGATAGTAATGGTAATGTGTTAATATCGTAAATCAGTTCATA